>JYFJ02002709.1:0-14241 GCA_000934665.2 Catajapyx aquilonaris
GTGGTCAGGAGCATGGTAATAAGAGGGATATTGTGTTGAAGCTTCGAGACAACACGCTTCATCTATGCAATTATGAACGTAATTGGCCATACCAAATATTGCATGTGCATCCAGTCCAAAAAAAAACACAATGGATGTCAGATTGTAAGCTCTGCCATGCTGGAGCTTCTACATTCTACATTAACTTCTACATTTACTGCACAACCTTCAATTTTTCATGACATACTTTTGCTGGATTTTGGAGGTGTATCGTGTATTTTCTTACAATCCGACATCCGCAGTGTGTTGTTTGGACTTCATGCACATGCAATATGCTCCATGTCATGGTATGCCAACATTGTATAGCCATAATTATTGCAAATCAATGAGTCACTCCTATGGAAAAGTATTTCATAACCCGAGCAACGCCGGGTATCTTGCTAGTGTATATATATATATATATATATATATATATATATATATATATATATATATATATATATATATATATATATATATATCATTATATACCAGTCCTTCCTCAGTAGCAATCTCTCTCAAGCGGCGGCCGTGTCCTTCCTCAACACCAACCTTCCCCCTCCTGCTAATTAGTCCCTTCCTGTCCAGCTCACCCTCTCCTCTCCTCCATGTAGACTTATCGGGTCATGACCCCGCGTCCTTCTTGCAACCCTTTTCCAATCCTCCCCCAAGCCACCTAGCCTACCCTTGACCCCCAGAGTGAGGGACTCCATAAATAGGAGTTGGACTGGTGGGCTCTGCCCTCCCCTCTTTCACCCTATCCTTTGCCTGATCAGGTCCTTCCTTCCTTCCTATTCCTTCTCACTGTATTTATGTATCATATTGTAATATACTAGTTATTAGCCCACCCTTGTATGTTATTCGCACATATCCCCGACGTACCGTTACAATACTCCCCCGGGTGGATTAGTCTAAGGAAATTCCACCCAAGACGAAGCCAGAGATGGCCCAACTCTGCACGAGATGAAGGGCTGGGATCACACCCGGGCGCATAAGTTACCTCAGCGACACTCCGTCTCCTCCGCTGCAGCCGCTATATACTTACCATCTCATTGCGTGCCTTTTGTCAGGACCCTTCCGGATTATCTGGGAAGACCTCTGTAAGTTGTTGAGGAACGCAGGTTTTTGATTCTGAAGCAACCAAGTGTGAATGTGATAAACCAACTCATTATTGGGTTTAATTATACATAATATAGGGAGTAACCCCTTACACCAGAACAATGTCGGCCAAAATCTGAAAGACTTGGTTACAATCAGTAAGATAGTGGCATAATCATCAGGGCGGATCTTCTTGGGACACACGCATGCTTGGCTATGATGGCAAGTTGTCCATCCTTGTGCTTCGGCAGCCAGTGCAGATCATCCGGACACAAGTACTGGACATCACTGTCATCAAACATGACAAAATTAATGTCTGAATATTTTAGAAAATGGGGGGGTTGGGGGGTAATTGTTGGTTTGGTTGTTGGCATTGTTGAAGGCATTGTGACGCTACTGACTTTACGTGGTTGCAACAGCTGTGATTGGCGCATTATTAAAGTGCACTTCTAATATACAGTCCATATCAAAATTGCATACACACCATTGTTAAACTTTAATACGCTACTTTTATATCTTTTTAAAATCATACGCAAATTATGCTCATAAAATGAAATAGTTAATATGCCATGATTAATTGATTACCTTATCTACGATGCCACTCAACGGTCTTCATCGCCAGAATCACACGTGCACTGTGCGATTGAGCTGAGTTTATCCTGGAAGTCATCTGTCCGTGAGAGCAAGAGAGATTGAAAGGTAGCCATCCAGTGTCAGGATAACCTGCACCTTGGTAGGACGGCCGCTACTCCCCCAGGAGACAGGCATCCCCCCAGTTTTTCGGCCCCGGTTCGCCCTCCGTGGTATTCCCNCCCCCCCCCCCCCCCCCTGTTTTGATCGAGCTCTTAGTCACCCTCGACCAGAGAGAGAAGGACCCGAAGGTACATCTCGTCCCCAGTCAGGGGCGTCCAGCGGTCGCCACGAGGAGGCGTCTCGACCTGTAACTTAGACCTGACCAACTGGGGCAGCCCCCAGCAGTCTACTCCCACAGCACATGAGAGTCATTCAGTCATAGTTACTCCCGCCGGGAAGGAAGGAAGGAAGGAAGGAAGGACCGGGACTAGGTGAGCTTTGGAAAGAATGGTGAACTGCGCTGCAAAGTGACAGATCGACCGACAGAGCTCCTGGTGATGAAAGCCCAACGGATCCTGGTGGAAGAATCTCTCTGCTGGGAGAAGGCCTTGTATGTTAGCCTAAATAGCGGGAACTTGGGCTGCAGGACCTATTGGGTCGATCCTTATCCTCTTTGAAGTACAGGTGTGCTGGTCTTCTGCCCGAGTGACTCTATAAGGCATCGGCCCAGCACGCCCAAACCGAAATGGGCGTCCGACTCGACGAGGCCAATAATATGCAGCCCAGTCCCCAAAATTATAATTGGGACAATGTAACAAAAAGCGTCACAGATCATTCAGCTCATCACCATTCTTCATATTGTGGTAATAAAGCTGATATGAAAAAGCGATATACGCATCAGCCCAACCACTCGCCCTATTCTGACCTGTCCTATCTTTAGCCAAGTTTTTTTTTAATTAACATATTTTATAATATGCAATGACTGTTGTTATGAACCATGGTCTAATGTTACGCCGTGCTAGTTGCTGTTTCAACATGTGGGTGTTTCAGTTTACCAGATACTGTGTAAGCCTGGAAAAAATAGGTTCGAGCCAAGGATTCGTGCAGGTTACCAATAGCCAGACACCGGATGTTTCCAAGAAGCATTGTGGATAACTTAATGCATGATTTTCAGTTTCACCATTCGAGATAAGTTATGTAGTAGACCTTATACGTAGGATATATGTTAAGGGAACGATACCATGTTTGACCTTTTTGCAGGTTAAGACTGTGGAAGGTAGTTGCAGAAGACGGCGATAAAACCAATACCATATCAGGCAAAATGGCTTTGCCTGTCACAAGCATTCATCGTAAATATATTCACACCTTCAAGATAAATCAACGACAGCAGATGGTTACATTATCCGCTAAGTATGACACTCAGCTTTGACCTGTTCGTAAGCAACCTGTGCCATAAGCGGTTAACCATGGTTTTAAATACCATTTCACTCATCAGGACGTGGCCTTATTACAACCAAAAATGTCACCCTCACGCCAAAGAAACCGTGCCTAAGAGGCAGTTACTCTGAGAGAATAAAATGAACATGAATATTGAGAATAAGACAGTCATTGCATTTACCACACCAGTGTACGTGAATTGCATAGTAACATTAACTTGGCTTCCTAACTATAACACAACCTGTTCACGGGATTATTTAACGATGGAGTGTATGCAGAGTTAAATGTATAGCACATTTCTGTTTCAATATGACTGAATAGGAATCATTCAAAAATATTTGGCCCAATCGGAAATTATTATTACGGGAGCAAAAGTGTTTCAAATTAATAATTAAGATTCCTCATTCAATGTTAACAGTTTATTGGTGCAAAAATGTATCTTTGAGCCAATTGAATTGCAAATTGTAAAATATCTTGTAAAATATTCAAAACATAAAGAGTTATGCCTAAAGGGCATTAATAAAAATTCTAAGCAGCATTACCACTCTCTTTGATAGAATGTTGCCAAATAATAATAAAAATCCACAACTCACCAATCCTCTTGAGCACTGAAAGCCTTAAAAAAGTCTAGATATATTCAACTAATCTGGAGTCTAGCTGCGATTGTGGCCTGCCAATAAAAATAAACTGATTTATATGGTGCGGTGATGAGCTGAGTCTGTTCTTCGTGTGTCAAGTTGACTGATGTACAGCATGCGACATGCTCGCAGGACCTGTGCGTATGACCTTAGCTGTGTATGACCTTTGCTGCGTATGACTAAAAATACCCAACGGCCTACACATGACCTACACACAGTACGGCCCAGGAGATACGCGCATTGCTGTCATCCGTCAACTTATGTTCATTTTAAAAAAGACACTGAAGGCGACCCTGATGAGATCATGACGCCGCAGGATGACACTCCATTAAGGGAAGTGGCATCTACTTGTTGCGGTGATTCCTTCCTCCACCAGGCGGCATGGCAGGATAATCACAGACGCACATCCCAAACGGTTTGAAGGTCAGGGCCACATCTGATCCAGAGGAATGAGGGGGAAAAGGGGGAAAGGGGGAATGGAGCAAATTATACTTGTTCATGGGATCATGAACATCATTGGACTTTTTTACTTGTTCATGTGATCATGAACAGTCAGCTTAACTATTATTTGTGATCATGGAAATCAGCCAACTTATAATTACTCGTTCATGTGATCATGAAGATCATTGGACTTTTTTACTTGTTCATGTGATCATGAACAGTCAGCTTAATTATTATTTGTGATCATGGAAATCAGCCAACTTATAATTACTCGTTCATGTGATCATGAAGATCATTGGACTTTTTTACTTGTTCATGTGATCATGAACAGTCAGCTTAATTATTATTTGTGATCATGAACAGTCAGCTTAATTATTATTTGTGATCATGGAAATCAGCCAACTTATAATTACTCGTTCATGTGATCATGAAGATCATTGGACTTTTTTACTGTTCATGTGATCATGAACAGTCAGCTTAAATATTATTTGTGATCATGAAAATCAGCCAACTTATAATTACTCGTTCATATGGGATCATGAAGATCATTGGACTTTTTTTACTTGTTCATGTGATCATGAACAGTAAACTTAAATATTATTTGTGATCACGAAAATCAGCCAACTTATAATTACTCGTTCATGTGATCTTGAAGATCATTGGACTTTTTTACTTGTTCATGTGATCATGAACAGTCAGCTTAATTATTATTTGTGATCATGGAAATCAGCCAACTTATAATTACTCGTTCATGTGATCATGAAGATCATTGGACTTTTTTACTTGTCCATGTGATCATGAACAGTCAACTTAAATATTATTTGTGATCATGAAATTCAGCCAACTTATAATTAATGTTCGTATGGGATCATGAAGATCCTTGGACTTTTTTTACTTGTTCATGTGATCATGAACAGTCAGCTTAAATATTATTATTTGTGATCACGAAAATCAGCCAACTTATAATTACTTGTTCATATGGGATCATGAAGATCATTGGACTTTTTTACTTGTTCATGTGATCATGAACGGTCAGCTTATATATTATTATTTGTGATCATGGAAATCAGCCAACTTATAATTAATGTTCATATGGGATCATGAAGATCATTGGACTTTTTTTACTTGTTCATGTGATCATGAACAGTAAACTTAAATATTATTTGTGATCATGAAAATCAGCCAATTTATAATTACTCGTTCATGTGATCATGAAGATCATTGGACTTCTTTACTTGTCCATGTGATCATGAACAGTCAACTTAAATATTATTTGTGATTATGAAATTCAGCCAACTTATAATTAATGTTCGTATGGGATCATGAAGATCCTTGGACTTTTTTTTACTTGTTCGTGTGATCATGAACAGTAAACTTAAATATTATTTGTGATCACGAAAATCAGCCAACTTATAATTACTCGTTCATGTGATCATGAAGATCATTGGACTTTTTACTTGTTCATGTGATCATGGTCAGCTTAAATATTATTATTTGTGATCACGAAAATCAGCCAACTTATAATTACTTGTTCATATGGGATCATGAAGATCATTGGACTTTTTTACTTGTTCATGTGATCATGAACAGTCAGCCAACTTACAATTACTTGTTCAATATGGGATCATGAAGGTTATTTGACTTTTTTACTTGTTCATGTGATCATGAAGATCATTCAACTTAAATATTATTTGTTCGTGTGATCATGAATATATCAGCCAACCGAAATATTATTATTTTCGATTCTTTTACTGGTTCAGGTCATAGGACCATAAAGGTCCTAAATGGCCCGTCATTACAAGTATACCCAATCAAGGCATACGTTGAAATAAAGCTCTGAAACTTAAACAACATGTATTCATCTGATATTGACCATAAAAATCAGTCACAATCTGAATTAGGGGGCACGGCAGTGCCCCCGCCAAGTTCTCGCCGCACTGCCGGACCACCTTTACCCGACACAACTCACGTCATTTTGACCCCCTCGAATCTTCGAACTGGTGAACAGACGTGGCTTCAAAATTTTTATTTGGGTAGATAAAAATCGATTAAAAATAATACCCCCTTACTTCCATGTTCATATCTCTTTTCATTTCCGACTTACAAAATCCTAAAAACTCCCAAAACGGCCAAAATATGACACTCACTCACTGACTCACTGACTCACTGATCATCAAAATTATACGGCACTTCCAGTGGTCCTAGGATGCTGAAATTTGGTATGCTGGTAGAGCTTGTCAAACAAACACCAGAATAAATCTGAAAACGGAACTTTTTTGAGTCCAAATGCTTTAAAAAAATTATTTTCACCAAGTCTGCTGCTGCTGACCAGATGCGGCATTTTTAACACGGATTACTTTTTACTTTGAATTTCCAGTTATGCTGGTGCTCCTCCTGCCTTCCCCACGTTCTCGTCATCTCCTCACCCCCTCCCTTCCCCCTCCCCCTCCTGCATACCTCTAGCCAACGACGTAGCCAGCCCCCCCCCCCCCCCCCCCCCCCCCCNGGAAATTACTAATTCATGATTTGGGTGGGGGGGGGGGGAAGTGCTACCAATTTCATCTAATACACACCCATTCAAATCTCCCATATTCACCTAAGCTCGTGTGACCTTGAACCCGAAAAATTTCGCCTGAGGCGGACCTCCCCGCTCCCGAACTGGATTCCTGGCTACGTCACTGCCGCTAGCTATCTGACTGAAGCTGCGATTGCATTTCATACAAATACAACTACAAATACCTAAATACCTAAACACCTAAAATACAAAATAATATACAAATACAAAATTTGAGGTCATCAACAGCCTATGTGTACAGGGAACAATTCCCAATTTGTGTGGCGTATGCCATTACCATACGGAGGACAGAGCCAAGGCCTGAGTCTCACTAATGCACTCATCGATATGGGTTACTCTGTCTTCTCGTGCGGTCAAGCCTACGTGGCTCTTTCCAGAGTTAAAAGTATATCAATGGAGTGCATCTCATCAATGCCTCCTTTACTAACATCAAGAGCAGTTATTAGCTCTTGCTAACATCAAGGCTCAAGAGTCAGCTATTCTGGAGTACGATAGATTGAGATCTGTTTACCGACCAGACTTATCCATACTCAAAAGGGCTAATAAGGCATCGACAGAAGTGGTTAAGGATCGCGAATGGGCTATGCGATCAGGTGTAGCAGATGTCCAATTCGCACAACCAGAACAGAAAAAAGGAAGCGTAATATGAGAAAGCAGAAGAAAATCATACCTACTCAGAGGAAAAGATAGAGTTTTACATACTTTCGTATATAACCTACACATTTTGCTCTAAGTTATTCATTACCTTATTTGGAATATTTAACGGATCATTGCTCCCACGCCCAACCGTAGGGGGCTCCCCGAGCTTTCTTATAATTATCCTACACTCGTCCTGCTTACAAAAAGAGGTGAGATCCCACCAAAAACCTTTCAGTAAAAAAAGGCCAAGTTCTCCTGACTGCCTGGCCGTCAAAAGTGGTGAGATCTGAAATACGGCCAAGTTCAACGTCGTTGTCAATTACTGGCATTCTCAACTTCTTCAACCTAAACCACTAACTTTGTTTTTCCAGGTCGACCTTAAGTTTAATCATCGAAAGATTTTAATGGAATTTCTCTTGCTGTAACTTGGCCATTGCTCATGTCCGAGGTATTGTTGAATTCTACAACTGTTTCAATGTTTTAAGAGCAATGGTCAAGTTACAGCAAGAGAAATTCCATTAAAATATTTCGATGATTAAACTTATGGTCGCCCTGGAAAAACAAAGTTAGTGGTTTAGGTTGAAGAAGTTGAGAATGCCAGTAATTGACAACGACGTTGAACTTGGCCGTATTTCAGATCTCACCACTTTTGACGGCCAGGCAGTCAGGAGAACTTGGCCTTTTTTTACTGAAAGGTTTTTGGTGGGATAACACGTTTACTTCATGTTATTTGACCATGAGTGTCATACCGTAATTACCGTGTAGTTCATCTTAATTAGGATCCAATCAAGGGATGCAACCGAAATGAAATTAAACTTAATATTTAATTTGTACAACTGTGACCGTCGACGTCAACATTAGTTAATCCGATCACGGGATCCATCCTGATAGCACAGTCACTTAAATCAAGTTTCCTTGCTCCTGCGAGTGAGACAATCAAGGTCACGAAAGTAGCCTCTTTGTCCCCAGCCCTTCCGACGCCCCCGTACGGGCATATGCTGTGATTTTTAGCAAACCAAGTTTATACTAAAGCAAACAAGAGTTTAGATACAACAATATCAGGTTGCATGGAATGCCGCAATTACAGGTCAGGGGTGGTGATATGTGGGAATAACATGGAAATAATTATGTGGTTATGGTTAATCGCGCAGGATTAATTAGCCTGGGCCCTAGCGGAAAAAATGAAATACACAATCTGCATTACACAACGTTTCTCAACTTAAATAACATTAATATATATAACACCCCTCTAACCTCCCATCTAACACCTCAAAGAATGGCCAGCTGATAGCAGAAAAATCTATGATCAAAATGCGTTAATTTCAGCGGAATGCACCGCGTAATGGAAACCTACTGCTAACTATGCAAATTTGCGATTCGACTACCAACAAGTATCATTGCATTTGTCAGGAAACTGAAGTTAAGCACATAGGGGCACATTACTTCGGTGACGCCAGCAGACATTCGACATTATCGAAAGTCAGCGTTACCATTTTTAATTCAGTCCTCATTTTATTCCACAATGATTGCATGCGATGCCAAAATGACATATGTTAAATGCAGCAATAACTGGTTTTGTTTGAAAAGGGCATTATCGTACACTGAAGGCCACAGTGATTTTTTAAAAAGTGGACGCAGAAAATTCATAATTCAACATGGGAGGCAACATAATATTCGCACAACATGAACTCGTATCTTAACAGCACTTGATTGCCAGTGGAAAAGCGGCAGATCATTCTCATAAAATAATAAACAACGAGAATATGAAAATAGTTACAAAATTTCATTTTCAAATGAGCCTGTCGTATGCCCCATAAATACAGCCTCTTCAGTGTTACTGCAAATAATTCCAAACTATTTTCCTTTTAAGAGTAATCTCAGACTTTAATTACGTGAAACAGTTTGCACGCTTGCACAAAATTATAAAGCCGCAAAATTTGAAGTTGCCCCATCCCTCTCCACATTGCCTGCAACAAATTTTTTTTGACGCTCAGGAATTCTTCACTTAAAATCACAGCTCGTCAAATCACATTTTAGTAAATAAAAATCAGCTGTGCAAATATTCCCATGGAATGATTCTCAAATTATTGCGCTGTGTACAGAACCGCAAGGGTCAAATGGGACAACTATATATACGCCGACTGATACATGCCTATAGCCTACTGACTGTCGTGTGGACACCATTTGACTTCCATCTAAACCGCTGTAATTATGCTTCTAATTATTGTAATTGTAACTCTTCCATAATTTTAAAATTTTGGACTACGAGTAGCCTACAGTATAAAAAATTGTCATTAAAACTCGCTGCAGATGAAAATGGTCAAACAATGTTTTGCCATAAGGCCTCAGCCTCCACCGTTGTCTCGAGATCATTAATCGTCGCACTTAAGTCGCTCAGATAGCTGTCTTTTAATTACCGTACCTTATTGCGATGAGGTGTGCCGCACTTGACGCCGATGCGATGGAGGCCCCTCGCACACGAAGTTCACTCAGCTACTCGGCACGATAATCTGAGACGTAGCCTACTAGACAGGTCCAAAAAATATTCTTTGTGCAGGTCGAGTAAGGGAAAAAAAGATAAGGTGCGGACGTTGTCAAGTTTATTCAAGGCTCAGTATTTGGCTACCTAATGTCTTCAAATTAGTTACAGATAACAGATCTCTCGATATCTTTCTTTACAAAGTGGCTAAAGGTTCAGCTGCATGAAAGACACGTACTGTATAGAGTCGTTCAGTTTCATGACCATAACACTACAAAGTGATTGCAATGTGTTCCGATTAAATAATTAAATACGTTTATTTTATTTTTATTATATATGTCTAATGAGTCCTCATTACCCACTTGGAGTCATTTACCTGGATCGGTTCGCCGACCCCTCTCACACACATCTGGATTTTCCAATAAAAATCATGAATAATTAGTAATAATTTCTAATGCCATTTCCAACATTTCGGGGGGCTGCCCCCCCCCCCCCCCCCNGGCCGGGTCTTTTTCCGCTTTTCACCCGACATGCCGGAGCAGAATTGCACTCCCTTCTCTGCTCGGGGCCAGGAGAAAAGGCCTGGTGTTAAAGAATGTCAGAAATGGCTATCGCACGGCGCCCTCCCTTGGGAACTTCCCCTTCCCCCCTAAGAGGGCCACGAGCTCTATCACGGGGTAACAAAAAAAAAAACAAAAAAAAAGAATAATAAGGAGGCATCAAACTGGCACATTTCATTTCAAAATATTTGATAGTTTAACTCTTTTTTTAAACCTTTCCTTCCATTAAATGTTTAAAATTATTTGAAGAAACAAAGCCAACTACTCTGATGAGGCTTAATAGCAATCATAATCCTCTCTTCCAGGTATAGGAAGAACTACTCTTGACTCTTGAGTTAATACCATGGTGTTATGATTATGACGTGTCAATTTGCGCGCCAAACGAGAACAACCATCTGAATAATAATTCTCCAGAGCATCGATTGAGGACAAATCAATGCATATACAGATACTGTATTCACCTGATGTCTCATTCATTTATGGAGTGCAGTAGCCTACCTTCAGCAAATAATAATAGACATGAGGTCATGAGTTGTCGCATGTATACGGATGCACATGAAAATTAATATTTTAGCACACACAGTGGGCTCTAATTGGTTGACAATATAGAGAGAGTTTGCCAAGCAGTTAGCTAGTGTGGATTCTCTGAAGCATCTGAAATGCCACTGGAACAATTCCATTGGGTCGAGCTGTTACCAAATGGAAGAAAGTTTGACTGACTTGAGGCGCCCCAATAAGTCTCTCTTGGGCGTGAACAGCACACAAAGAAATCACGCCAACCACATCGAACAGCCCAGTCTGTACGAAAGACTCAGCGGATTCAATGCAGAACAAACAGCAATGCTGCAACTGAGGAGAACATAAGTGACCAGGTTCCTCTCAACAGCTATCCCTGCTGCGTCCAAGGAAGTTCAAGAGGTCTCATCAGAGAACATAATACTGTCCAACAAGCCTTCCGTCCTCTGGCTGTCCTGGCCAAATTGGGGGGTTGCTTCCAACGACCAGGATCTGGAACGGACCATATGGAACTCCAGAATGGAGCACTCCTGTTATCTTCTTATCTGCTACCATCGCCGTGATAGTCATCAATTTATAGGATTACACTAATGATGATGATATGACGCCCCTGCAGAAGGGGGCACTAAAAAAGTCGTGGCCTTTGTTTTCAATCTGTTTTATGTTCACGGTTCTGATGCAGTCGTACATACTTCTGCTGGTCAACTTCAGAAAGATATGCTTGATTTTCAACAAATTCGTGGAGTTTGATGGGAAGTTTGAGAACAAGGTGAACAAGTCCATGTTCTTTGAAGCGTTGGGAATGCTGCTTTGTGCTTTAGTGCTGCAAGTGGCTTATATCCCGGTTTGGATAGCAGCTGTTGGAAAAGCAGAATCCGCACTATGGAACTCTTACTTGGTCTTGCGGATATACACTGGCTTCTTCGACAGAATCGGTACATTCATGGCTATTTTCCTGTCCAAATGTGTGAGGAACCGCTTCTCTGTGGTGAGTTCCTCTATTGAATCCGCCATTCAGCTTCTGCCTGTCACTTACCCATTCTCCGAGACTGAAAGAAAAACAATGTCCATCAATGGTTGCACCCCAAAACATCTGGCAAATAGCAAGCACATTAAGGCCCTGTCAGACCTGCACTGCTTGTTTCAATACCTGTGCATGACAGTGGATGCAATAATTGCAATCAGTGATGCCTTCGGATGGATCCTGCGCCTCGAGTACCTCCGATGCATTGTCACCATCGTGGGTTCAGCAGCCTTCCTCATTTTTAGTGAGTGGAAAGCTGAATACAAAGAGCCAAAGTTTTGCTTCATCTTGGAGGTCATCTCAGCGTCTGTAATGCTTGTGGTCATGCCTTGTTCGCCAGTAGTTCCAGAAATGACCGTTGACTTGTTGGCTTGCAGGCATGGATCAAGGCTCCCAGGCTACAGGCTAACTCACTCTTCAAGACGCAAGTACTACTACCGCTACATGGCGTGGAGGTTGCAAACGCACTCACCTCCACCAGCGCCATCTAGGGAGCCGAGCCGCCATAGACTCCTGCTACCTACGGTGGCGAGCCTCAACCCGGTTGGATAGCCACATGCCCACATCATTCATGTCTCTCTTTATAATGGACATATGGCTGGCCACTTTCCTCAGATATTATTAGGGAAAAAATTAGAACAGGAATTAGAGGTTCCGTGCCATTTGCCCCAACAGAGGCAGTGCACTACCCACAATTATTATTTTTATTATTATTATTACAATGGCTGCAATCAGTATACAGTAGGGTAAAAAGCTTCCTTGTGGACGAGTAGTTACCAAAAAATTCGTTGTCACCACTAAAAGAAATTGCACTTGGGTTCTCATTCTCGCACTGCTTTTCTTGCTAACACTGGTCTGAATAAAGAAAATGTAGCATCCCATACCCTAAATGAAAAGCAGTTAGCTCTGTATACCCCCCAAATATTCGTACGTAATAAAAAAATCTCTACACTTATGCAAAAAATAAATAATTAAAAAAGGCACATACAATGAGGGGGATATGTGGCACAACAATTTTCCAGTTGAAAACTAATGTCCCTTCTCCCAATTTTTTTTCCGGCCTACTGTGAATAATATTGCTGATCAAGTCTCCCCCTCTCCTGCAGTGTTGCCACATGGCAAGAGATTTTCTTTTTCCAAACCCATTACATAGGAAGGTGTATAATACACATATTATTGTTCATGATTGATTTTTTTTGTACACAAACTTTTAACGCATAACAAAACTCTCACACTTCAGTCTGATTTTAATTTTTGGAAGCACCCAAATATCATGAGAGTGACTCTCTCAGAGCATGAAGCTGTTCTTCACCCAGTTTGAGTTTATCATCAATTTCCCTGGAGTCCATGATGAGCTTTGCTTTCATCTTCACAAAATGATCATAGTCTGCGTACTCGTCTGGGTTCAGGTATTGCCTCAGAAAGCCAGAAACCAGCTGGCTCCGGCGATCTATGCTTTCTTTAAGGCGCTTTGCTTCCTCTAGCTGCTCTCTCAGTTTACTGCACTTGCCCTCCAGAACTCTCTGTGGAAAAAAAGTAACATTAGCAACAAGTAACATAATAGGGTAAGCAGTATTGTCAATAGGCTATAATAATAATATAGCCATATAATAATTGGGTGTAGTGCATACCCTCACAAGGGTTTTGCAGGGACCTTTATACTTTCCTCATCACGGATATACCATTTTTGTTTGATGAAGTGCCCAAGTCCTTAGGAACGGTGACTGGAAGGGGATGTGCAAGGTGCAAGTGCAATGTCATTGCTATGGTCATTTTGTGAGTTCCCCTGGTCTGTGTGATCGTGTGTGTGTGTGTGTGTGGGGAGGGGGGGGGGGGNNGGGGTTGAAAGACTGCCCCGGGCCCAGGTTTGTAACAGGTGCAGGCCTACCTTTTTTTTAGAGGTACCATTATTATGACGTGTATTTTCGACGTCAATTAACAATAAGCTTAATCTTAACAAATAAATTTCAAGTTTCCAACTGCTAAAATGATGCGGCGTGTAGGCAGAAAATTTCAGGTGGGGGCCCATTTCATAAGTACTAGGTGAACAGGCGGTAAAGGGCGTGGAGGAAGCCCACCGCAGGTAGAAATTTTCTTGGGTTCAAGGTCACACGAGCTTAGGTGAATGTGGGAGATTTGAATGGGTGTGTATTTGATGAAATTGGTAGCACTTTTCCCCCCCCCCCCAAAATCATGAATTAGTAATTTCTAATGCTATTTCCGGCTATTTCAAACATTTCGTG
>JYFJ02002709.1:14247-52276 GCA_000934665.2 Catajapyx aquilonaris
GGGGGGGGGGGGGGGGGGGAACCCGCTTGGGCCCCCCTCCCCCCTGCATACGCCACTAAGGATAATTCACTTGCCACGAGAAAGCAGGTAGTGCTCCCGACACTACTTTGACTCACTTTTTGATGAGGAATTGCTTACTATTAAGGGTGGGATAAAGGTCCCGGCGCTTATGGAGGTTGACATGTTAAATGTCGGGCCTAATAACTCTGTAATAAATTTCTGAACAGAATTACATGAAATTTTTGACACAACACGACACAACAACCCTTGTCACGGCTATGTTGAGCGAAACCTGTTCTAGGGATTCAGTTAATTATGAAAACCACGAAACTGAGAGGAATTTGAAGGCATGTGAGGAAATAATGTCCTGTGAAGAATAAGGACCAAATGAGCAAGATCGCTCAACACACCAGTGATGTAGAATGCTGTGACGAATGGGAAAAAAATAATCATGTCCTTTAGTGTAGTTTCAACAGAGTCATTAGAAGATAACCCCGCTCTCTGAAACCCCTTGATGGTCATTTTGACTCAGATCTGATGATTCCTCGATCATGCTGTCCGCCATTTTTTCTTCGACTTTTTGACATATGGCACTGGATAGCTTCCGTCATCCTGCATCCATGTGCAAATTTGCATGTCAAGTGGTTCACTCTGCATGACGTGATGACGCTAACGTGTCCGAACATGTGCATCTCCATGAGCGGGGTTATCTTCTAATGACTCTGTTGACACTGCACTAAAGGACATGATTATTTTTTTCCCATTCGTCACAGCATTCTACATCACTGGTGTGTTGAGCGATTTTGCTCATTTGCTCCTTATTCTTCACAGGACATTATTTCCTCACATGCTTTCAAATTCCTCTCAGTTTCGTGGTTTTCATAATTAACTGAATCCCTAAAACAGGTTTCGCTCAACATAGCCGTGACAAGGGTTGTTGTTGTGTCGTGTTGTGTCAAAAATCTCATGTCATTCTGTTCAGTAATTACGGAGTTATTAGGCCCGACATTTAACATGTCAACCTCCATAAGCGCCGGGACCTTTATCCCACCCTTAAGCATTTAAGACTGGAGCTGGAGGTTCGTCAGTATCGTCACAAAGTAGTTAATTTTTAATAATAAAATAAAATATTTTAAAACTTTTTTTTGGGGGGGGGGGGCTAGCAGGGGGGCCCAGGGCGCTCGCACCCTGCACCCCCCACCCCCCATAAATCCAGCACTGGCTAGTAGAACTTAAGAGAGACTGAATTGTAGTGAAAAAAAATATTGGAAACGACAGTTTTGGGATTGGAAGCATATTTTTTAAGTCAAATTATTAGAACCACAGTTACTAATACTAAAGAAAAAATTGTCAATTAGATCAAACAGAATAATTATCATTACAATTAATTGACTTTCAACATCCTACATCAGTTTTACTATCAGTAACTGGGGGAAACATAGCGGCACTGCTGTAACGTATGCTCCCATGGATGGAAGGGTCCCTGGTTTGATTTCAAGCCCAGGCATTCCCCCACTTCATCTCGTGCAGAGTTGGGTCATCTCCGGCTCCATCACAGGTGGAATTCTTTGTGACTAACCACCCCGGGAAACTCGCAAAATAAATGAGCAGCGACATTGCACATTTGCACCTTGCACCTCCCTTCCCACCCATAGCTGCCTGCGGAATTCGAATCGGGGCACTTCATAAAAAGGGTCCAATATGCCACGAAAGTATAATAAACACCCATGCTACATACCTCGCAATGAGGTCAAGCACTACCTGGATTATATAATTATATCACAGTATATTACGAATCGTATTATATGTGGGGCGTTTGGAAAGTCTTCACATTTAATTTTTTTGCCACAAATACAGGGCTTATGCAGGTCGGAAGATAGGTACACATTGTCAATAGAACCCTCCTGGAGCCAAATTCACTGGCACCATGGGTGTGGCAACCTCTCCAGGCCATCCAGGAACCACATTTTGGAGGTTCGGTGCTCCCACTACTGGACAACTGCTTCCTGCTCAATAATGTCCTCAAAATGGCATCAGCAAAGTGTTTTTTTTTTTTGTTTGTTTGTTTTTCATGGCNCGGGGGTACGACAGGTGTGGATGCACCCAAAGCCAGATCCACAGAAAAAAAAACCTTCACTGATGCCATTTCCAGAACATTGTTGACAGTTGTTGACTGTGAGCAGTTGTCCAGGAGTAGGTGCACCGCACCTCCAAAAAGTGGTTCCAGGAGGGCCTGGAGAGGTTCCACACCCTTGACTTCTGTGCATTCAGCTCCAGAAGGATTCTATACATAATGTATGCTTATCTGCCGACAAGCATGAGTTCTTTCCTAATGCCCCTCATATTATCTTACAGTATATTATATTGTATTATATTATTATTAGAGCCTTTACAGTTGCTAGAAAATGAAATCACTTGGCATTTTCCACCTCTACACCTTCACTAAAAAGCATTCACAAAAATATATCTACCAAGACTTAGCCTTACTGACACTGTCAAAAAAATTGTCTTTTTCAAAAGTGCCTAGCTTCCGCTTCTGGTAACACAACTCTTGAAAATAATCAGTAACTTCTACAAAGTCACAGTCTGTTACGAACCCTTTCTTCCTGATTGGCTTCTTCAGGCAGGCCTCTGAGTGCATTCTCTGCTCTGGCAAGTCTTCCAGAAAGCCCAAGCAGCAGGCAGGTAATCTTGTCAATTTCTTCCACATGCAGCTGGAACTTGCTGTACTCGCTTGCCTTAGCCACTGACTCAACCCTCGATCCCACAGAGTCACCCAGCTGCTGGTTTAAATGGATCTCCTCTTGGATAGCCAGTTGCTCTTCACGCAAGATCTCCAGTTTGCGTCCAATACTAGCCACCAGTTCTTCCTGAAAGATTACCATGTCACAGAATCAAGTACTGGTATATGTCCAAGATATGTACTATCGGCAGGGAAATGGTCCGGACACTTGTCAATGCTCAGCCTACCTCCAAGTGTCCAGACCATTTCCATGCCAATAGTACTGACCATCACGAGAAAGATAATGGAGACAACTGGTCACGAAAATACAGAGGTCCCAGAAACGCTGTAATACATCAGTGGCAGGATGGTAGTGTAGCAATCCCTCATGGCCTTTAGTTGCCTCCAATCCTGATTTAAAAATCATATCTGTAACTAGCTGTCTCCAATTTTCTGCTCACATGCAATGAAACCTGAACGTAACGGACCCTGAGTATAGCAGAATATTGTCCACTGCAGATTTTTTTAAAGAATGGACATATGCATAAGACATAGGCTACATAATGAATTTTTTGACAAATCTAACGGAAACCTGACCAATGCAGAAACAGGATGGATTTTTGTCCCCTTGCATGCGAAATCCCTGTTCACAATGAAAATTAAAATGTTGACATTATCCTGTGAGCCACTGACACAACAACAGAAGCATAGGCAAGGTGCAGGAATTATCATTACTGCAAAGCAGAAGGAATTAAATGGCTATTAAGCTAATTTTGAATTCACTTCAGAGCTCCCCAAGTTCACAAGTTCTCAAATCTGGCAGTATTGTCTTTGATGAAAATACTACAGTAAAACCCCGATATAACGCTCTTCAAGGGACTGACCCAAAGTATAGCTAGACGCAGAAATTCGTTATATGCGGGAAATGTGATTTAATTCGCCTTTTTCCTCAGGAAATGAATGCCTTCACTGTTGCTGGAATATTCCACTGTGCCGCCTTTCGCATAAAACGTCAAGGATGACTTGCTTTTTTAGTTGCAGCAAACTCTTCCTATCTGCCCCATACCAGTCACTGATTCCATTGCCACATCTTCGTCGAAAAGTTTGCTATGGTAATGTCTTGGGGCAGTGGCACTACTGGCAGATTTTAGAACTCATTCAGTGTTGAAGTGGAATTCAAAATATTCTCAATCTTATTGCCTGCTACAACACATAAATTATTGACTCTTTTTTACCAACTCAAAGATTTTTTGTGACACCTATGCACCACATCAAAATGCTCTTTAACAACCATTGTGTGCCAAATGTTCTGTTAATAATTAACAAAACATTTATTGTATGATAAAGTGTAGTAATATTCAAATGCATGAATGCTGGTAATGATATCAAAGCATTAATAATTTGCTGATAATGACAATACCAAAGCATTAATAAATTGCATACTTATAAAGTTCAGCAATACAGTAACACACAAAATTCACATTTCAATATACAGGGTGTCCCTAAATGATAGTCAACATTTGAAAGTTGCTTAATTTCTATTAGTTGCGGTGTGCAATGACAAGACAGACATAGAATGAAAGAGCACATTTGGGAGTTTTTATTGCACACACTAGAAGTGCTCAATATGAGCACCTTTCGTCACACGACATGATAGTCTAATTCTCTACACAGGCCAGCATGTCTGATGTGATTGATTCCACAGCAGCAACAATCCTGCGTTTCAACTCACACAGGCTGGTAGGTAGCCGTGGTACGAAGACCTGGTTCTTTACATATACCCCGAGGGGAAAAAGTCACATGGGGTGAGATCGGTAGACCTTGGCGGCCACTGGAGAAAAACCTGTATCTTGCTGGCCGGCATGTCCGATCCGCCGATCCTTGCCCTTGCAAAGGCATCCCGTCGTCTGAAACTTCTGGAACCACCGTTGAATTATTGTAGGGAGGGGCATAACGTCGTCCGTACTGTCGCCGGAAGGCCTGCTGAACAGTAACTACCGAACCTAGCTTTGCAAACTGCAGGACACGGAACGTTTTCTGTTCGGGAGACACCATTTTGTGGAGTGGCCCTGTGTGTCTCGCGGCAAAGTGCGGAACCAACTTTTCTGTGTGCAATAAAAACTCCCAAATGTGCTTTTTCGTTCTGTCTGCCTTGTCATTGCACACCGCATCTAATAGAAATTAAGCAACTTTCAAAAGTTGACAATCATTTAGGGACACCCTGTATTTTTGGTCCAGGTATAGATTGCAGGTGTTGCAGGTACCATAATAATTATGGCACGGGTTTTAAAGCTCGACATACTGTCCTACCTAGCCCCCGGACACTCATATACCTTATACATTGCTCCCCCTGTGAGCTCAGCTCTGCTCCCCCACCGAGGGCGTTTGCCATGGGCGGCGCTGGGATCAGGAGCCAAGATAGGTATGTCGCCACTAGCTGGAAATTCTGAAGCACTTAGCTCAACTCCAATTGGCTGGGGTAGTATGGGGACGCCTTAACTACTCCAGCCTATCGGAGTAGACCGAAATGGTTCAGAATTTCCCGATAGTGGCAGCGCACCTATCTTGGCTCCTGATTCCAGTGCCACCCGTGGCAAACCCCCCTCAGTGGGAGAGCAGAGCTTAGCTCACACAAAATGGCGGGGAGTGTCCAGGGGCTGGTCCTATCATAAACTGAACACATCAAAACCATACCTTTTTTCGTCTAAGCTCCTCCCGATCCTCAGTTTGGTTTTGCTCCTGACTCATGTCCTGGATGTACCTGGTGAGAAACTTGGCTTTCGATTCCGATGTGGTGAAATACGCTGAATTTGCTGGGAGAGGTGCAGACAAGTCCAACCTGTGGCCGCAAGAAGACCAACTTTATATCTTGACAACACAACAGCAGTCTACAAACTGCTCTCCCCCATATATGAGTCACACTTAAAATTATGCCAGGTCATGCTCTGGTGAACAGGGATCAATAGACATCAAAAATTCAAGGGTGATTGGATGAGAATTGATTGGAGGGGAGTGAATGGGAACATGCAAGAGAATAAACTCACTTGATTTCCTCCTGCAAGTCCTTTCTTGTGGCAGCATCTTCTGCTGCCCTTCTTCTGATAGTGTTTGGACTCTGGATCCTCCTTTGCAGGTGACCCCCACTCTCCAGCTCCAATTCAAACAAGCCTTTCATGTAGTCTGCTGTTGTCTTGTGTTCAGGACCAGGAACTGCAGTAATTTCAAAAATTTGGAAAATCAGATCTTGTGTTCTAGTTACTTATGATGCGACTTATTGGCTGATTCATATAATAAAAGCATGATAGTAATATTATGGACTCTGATCAGTGGGGACCATGGGTTGGGGACAAGAGGTCTGCAGTATTATACACACAACAAAATACTTCATGCTACATGGGTTGTTTTTTTTATACAGGGTGCTCAAAAACTCGCGGAAAGTGGCCAAGTAGCCTGATAGGACTTGCAAAACTAATATAGGGATGTGGAAGTAGTTTTTGGCTAACTTGCATAGTTTTTGCTTACGACGCCTTTAAGATTTCGGGAGTTTCATGACGTCACATCCGCCTTGAGGCCCCCCATTGCGTCATCATACATGTTGTTGTGGCTGTTGCCATTGGCACTGATTATTGTTGCGAATATTGTCAACTGTGATTGTTGAGAAATAAACAACGATTTCAGCTTGTATCTGTGGCCAGTCGACACCTCAATTGCCAGACTGAAAGCGGTTTATTTCTCAACAATCACAGTTGACAGTATTCACAACAATAATCAGTGCCAATGGCAACAGCCACAACAACATGTATGATGACGCAATGGGGGCCTCAAGGCGGATGTGACGTCATGAAAAACTATGCAAGTTAGCCAAAAACTACTTCCACATCCCTATATTAGTTTTGCAAGTCCTATCAGGCTACGTGGCCACTTTCCGCGAGTTTTTGAGCACCCTGTATAGTTTTTGGTGTGAGCAGGCAGATACAGTGGAAATACAGTAGTACAGTAGATGGCATGAGGGTGTTTAAGACTGAGTGGATTACCACTATCGTGCAGGGACAGGGTAGGGATAGGAGGGGGGACGCTGGTGCATGTGCAATGTCATCAAGTTGGGGGTCATGTGCAGTCCCTCATGGGGCCCGTTCGCCAAGATTACCCCCTAGATGCGAGTCAGAAATACCCCACTGACTCGCACCTCCTCCAGGGCAGGGAAAGGAAGGAAGCGGCTGTGGCCTATTTTACAGTACAATCCCGGAAATTTTTCTTGGGGTGACCTTGGAAAACCACAGAAAACCAAAGTCAGGATCGACGGCCTCCGGATTCGAACCCAGGACCTCCCGATTAGTAGTCGGACACCATATCCACTCCACCACTACTGCTTCGGTGTGTTTAAGACATTTCTGATTATAAAATGTGGAATTTTCCAGGTGGACTGCAGTCCCACAGTGCCACAGCCACCACTGATTACAGTTAAATGTTTAATATTCCAACCTATACGACTTTATTATTGAGTGTGTTCCAATTGAAATGTCTGTAGTGGTGAACTATTTCATTGCACTAAGCTGCTGATTATTAAGCAGTTACCTTACACCATACAATAGCTACTTTCAATAGTTATCAAAAATATGCTCCTAGTGTTATGCTGAACAGAAATGTCCCTTTAGGCTCTGAATTATGATTAATATCCTAATAACACAGCCCACCGGCACCTGAAATCAATGATTGAATGTGTTAGACTAATTCGTTCACAGCCAATAACCTCTTGGATTAGTTAAGCACTCATCAATTGCAGCCTAATATGTGCTACTACTACTGTATTACCCCACCAGAGGGCTGGTATAATGTGGTGCAAATGGTGATTTCCTTCTTCGTTTGAAAATTATTATATATTTTAATTAAAACCACTATTATGCCTACACATACTAGAGGGCAGATCGACTTGTAAGTCAGAAGTGTAAATGAACACTCATGGATATTTATTATTATTATTAAAACTTGGTCAGACAGTGACAGAGAAGTCACATTTTGTCACAGATATTGTGAAGTGAACAAGTGATAGATTAGAACCCTCATGAAAGGCTGCTGACCAATAGGGCTGAGTTCCCTGTATTTTCCCCCTTTCTTTGATGAAATTATTTTTCATTTACGGTAAAATATTCTTCAAAAGTAAAATATGGATGGCATTTCCTCGCTTTATACCCCAGGCTGGTGTAGTCACCAGAAGTGCCTTTTCAAAAATATGGTTACCCAGTTTTTACTGAGGTGTGCTGTTATTTGCGGGTAATAAGGTACTTTTTTTTAAACCTCTACAGTGGCTGCTCCATAAACTAACGGCTTACAAATAAGCACCTAAGTGAAAAACAGTGACTAACCACTACAGACATTCATATCAGATCATACTACAAATTAAATAACTCACTGCCTAGGAATTAAAATGTTAAAAAGGGGTGAAAATATTGCAGTACATCAGCGTTCTGTACATACATCAAAACATACCTTATGTTTCTGCAATAAATTTGTGCAATATAAAAATAAACTTACTCTTGCTTAATCCTCTGGTAGGCTAGGTGGTAATTTTAAAAACATATCACTACAATGCCATGAAATCAATAAGTGTCAACTTAAATGAACCCCATAAAGTCTCAGGCAAATTATTAACAATTCAAAAAAAAAAAAAGAAATTCGTGGGTGGTAGTTATTGTGGCTCACAAAAATTCCACTTGGTTCGAGTGCCTTCAGTAACGCATTATTTGCACCTGGTTATATTTTGAATGTTGATGGCATATTGCACAAAAGACCACTATCCAACTTTTTAGAAATATATTCTGAACAAATTATAAAATAAATACATGTTGAAGTGTTTCTGGAGATCAGGGTGACAACAGAGGGGGCTAATGCCAATGTTGCAGTGCAAACTATCTCTGTTTTGCCAGCATGATTTAAAAATTATTAATTGTATCCAATCTTATTAGTTACACACTTACACTATAATGGCCAGCCCTGCTCAAAAAATTCAATTGACACAACAGATATTACTTGCATGCAGGCTTCATTCAGTGTCTTCACTGTTCAAACTGACATGTTTAGTAACACATTTTCCATCACCTGAAGGGAAATAAAAGGGCAAGCCTTACCAAGAAGAGTCTGCAGCTTTGGATTGGGCTGTGCCATGTGACTGACCAAGTCTCTGGATAGCTGCTCGCACTCAATCTCCTCCTGCAGTTTGCACCTGCCAAAAGGCACCTGCAGAGGAGGAGGCAACTGACTCTCCGGAGCCACTCCAGTCTCCTGTGAAACTGTTTCCTCTCCTTCCTCTGGAGACTCTGGGGTGTCCGGACTAGACCGTACCAGGGGCAGAGTCAAAGAGGATGCTTCCTCTGCTTCTTTGGTTTCTGGTGACTTCATTACTTCTGGGTTTGGACTAGCCTCCTCCCTACTACCATCCTCGTTGACGATACTCTCCGAACTGCTGCTCCCTTGGCTGCTCCTCATGCTGCTCTGGGATGTGAAGATGACTGTGGTGCCTGAGGTACGAATGTTGTGGTACTTCTCCCAGGCTGCGTTAAAAAAAAGACAACTGTTAGGTCCCATTTGATAAAAAAGACGGGTTGCATGCCAGCGGAAGGAAGAGCAGTAACTGTTCTTTCCTTCCCTCCTTTTTCACCTGCTTTCCTTCTGACCCTGGGAGCAATAACAGTGCCAGCTACCGGCCTTTTGTTCTTGAAAATTACCTCATCTACAGTCATGTGGTGTATTTCTTTTCTGTATGATACATCCTTACAAGGCAGATAAGGCACTGGTAAAATAAATTACCAGTAGTCATTCTTTATGCCAAAGTATTCCCTGCTGATAGTTCTCTGTAGTATGTCAGGGAAAGGCCTTGGCACATTTAAAGGTAACTTCCTAGCACAGATTAAAGTATTTTTATTGCACAACATCAGGTCAAACAAATCTTAATAGTTTTCTCATGTGGTTTTTCTATATATTGATGTATGGTATTCTAAAATATTATGAATTTAAATTTCACAACAGGCTCACATGCCCATGCAGCTTTTTTTCATTATTACATAAACATAAAATTGGTTATAAGAATGCTGGCCTTGTTCCTCCATGTGAGTTAGGCTCCACACTGACTAGCTGCTTGTGCACTCACCACTTACTGATACAGCATAATGTGCTCCAGTTTACCACGCTCTTCTTGATTATCCAAACTTTCATACAAACATTTCCCACGCACCTGATAAAATGAGCTGGTGACTGACGGTTGTTGATGAACTAACCCAATAATGACTCTTCCACCATTCGCTATCGGCGCCAGGCTGCCAAGTCAACTGAATAATGCAACAACCTCCACTGTGGGCCAATGTTTACTGTCTAAGCTGGGAGTTGGGGAAACCACAGGAACAGAAATAGGGCTCGGGTGGAAGGAACGGGGGTGAGTGGGGGGGGGGGGGGTTGCTTCNTTCTCCAATTAACAACTGGCACTGCCGTGGGAAATGTTCACCAGATCATACGGATTGAACTTTCTTTCAAGACTTCCTCACCTCACTAACTACTTGTACTACGGTTCTGCGTTGGCAAGACACTCAGGCCTGCTGTTGGCAGTGTCGCAAGTGAAACCGGTTTCAAGGTCGTTTCCTTTCTATACTCTACACCGGGAGTCGCAGACAATAGGCACGGAACCACAGTTATCGACAAAGAACAGTAGCTCCTACCTGTAGGGGTCAGAGTGGAGTCCAACACTTTGTTGGTATTGGCAACTGTGGCGGTGCCCACCGTGCTTCCAGACGGCGACAAGGTCCTCCGGTACCTGCCTTCGTACCCCAACATCCTCTCCCTCCGATGCGCCATGTACGAATCCTTGTGGTACGTCCTGAAAAAGACACCTCCATCAGTGTCCACCCGTCGGCAGCCAAAGATATCGGTACCGTTTCGACAACCCTCTTCGAAGACCCATCCTACGGACAACCATCCCCGAAGAAGCTTCTGCAAGAGTGTAAACGAACCTGACGACCGTTACCATCCGACAACGTTCTTCACCAGCTCCGTTTCCATTGGCTGAAGGCCAAGTGTTCTTGTCCGCCCAACCAACCGACAAGTGGAAGGCTTCCACAGGAAGTCCTCCAGTTGCTGGTCACGGATGGTCTCCTCAACACCTCGGGGCATCGGCCATATTTTTAATCTAACCTCCACAACTCCTGGATTTAAAATGTCTCAAGTGACGTGGTAAAAGAGGAACTGCGCTTCCGTTCGTACTAACCGCGGTTTTGCGTCTAAACATCTTCCTGTCTAACATCACCAACTCAAGCCTCTCCGTACACAAGGGATCCGAAACCTTGACCTACATGTGACCCTCTTCTGGAATTCGTGACGTAGCCCAATTTACCCTTACTCCTGCCTGTAAACAACATACTGTGCTGTACTGGGGATTATGCATGGTACGCCGGACAAACGTATAAAAAAGGGCCAGGCCAGCATCGATGTGACGTCACCGCGACTATAATTACTACAGGTGACTACGTCAGAAGGCGACTCGGGGAAAAATAAGGTTAAAAGGTGTAGGACGAGGAAGCCTAGTGGTTGCCGCGGAATAAATCTATTAACCCGAGGCCGATATTGATGGGTCGGTCAGGGTCACATATTCAATCAGCATGTGCTGTACTGCACGCTGTACTTATACCAATTTGAAGGGGGGCGGCCTTCTGTTTTTTTTACCGCGCGTCCTACCGCTTGCTGGTGGCAAAGCTTTCACCAAAGTTGCGGTTACCAGTCCCGCATATCTCCGTCCTTGGCGGCACAACACACACTCACATGTCCATCCCACCGGCTCTTCTTATGTTCTAACCAGGGGGGGTGGATACGCATATTTTTTCAGTATGTGAATATCCATAGTGGAGGGCCACATATCTAGTGGGTAGATGTGTTTATGAGTCACCACCCCCGCACCCCATAAGGTCAAACACGATCAGTCCGGGGGGGGGGGGGGTGTGCCCGGTGTGACATGTCCATGTGGCTCAACACTGCCGAAGCGTAACGCCACATCTAGACAATTACGCCAAGAGTGTGGGAAAGCGGCTGGAGGTCAGCTGACTCAGCTTTTTTGGACAGCCTTATAAGGCACCTCCAGCAAAATGTGTACTTACAGAAGGGAGCCGTCGGGTAAAGACCGGTCTTCCAGGAGGAACCGGACCTCGTTGGGGGTCGGCGGAGGTGGCAGTGGCTCGTCGGAGATGATGGCCTCTTCGGACGGTGGTGGCGGAGGTGGTGGTGGTGGCAAGTCGGGCGATGGACATCTCTCGGAAGCAGGTGGGGCTGGAACATTCTGGTTTGGACTCTCAGGCGCTCTTCGCTCCAGGTTCCGTAGCTCTTTGGCCGATTCTTCAATCCGCCGGAGCTCCACTTCGGTAGTGGTGGCTGTCGACGATGCCGAGGAGGTTGAACACGACGAAGACGTGGAGGCCGTGGGTTGGTGATGCGGCTGCGATCTGGGCAATGGCGGCGGGGGCGACCCCGATGGTGATGGATGTCCATTGGCCTTCTGGAACTGTGCCCTCAAATGCGGCTTCTTCGGCGGCCTCTCCGGAGGAACCGGAGACAAATCCGGCAGCGGTTTCCTCGGGCTCGGGGGTGGCTCGTCGTTGTTCTTGCCCCAGGGTATCCCAGCTTTGCCCAAGAACGACAACCTCCCACTGGAAAATAACAAACCGCCATTTGAAAACCCAGAAAACGTGACCTCCGAAAGAAACTCCATTCCCAGCGTGACAAAGGAAGCCCCAGGGACTGCTCATTTGCATTCAATTAGTTTGGCGTCAGGGGGGTGGAGGGGGCATCAAGAAATGTTTCGCCTTCTGCTGGTGTCTGTCACCATTTGCCTGGGACCGGACAAGCCAGCCTGTTTCGCGCCAGGCGGATGCGAATTATCTTTGTGGACGAAGCCTTTGTAGATAGACACTCAGGCGAACCATCTTCCGACGGTTAGGCCAGATTATTTTTAACCGGACCCAAAAATAGGGGAGTTATCTTTTCTGCGACAGCTGACTTTGGAACCACCCAATCAGGGGCCAACCCCTGGAGAAATCACTTGGCAGTGTTTGAAGCACAAAGACTATGTTTTGCGGAAATTGAACCAATGGGCGGGCTTGTGCTCCACAATATAAATAAACTCCTGCGCGAAAAGTAGCAAGCGCGGTTTTTATTTCCGGCCAGGCAGGTGTGACGCACAGGTTGCATACCTTTCAAGGAAGGTACCCACAAAACCGTGGCACGAAACAGTTTTCAGAGGTTTCAGCAATATTAGCTACTAATATTAGGGGTTGTATAAATCGAGAGTTGGCTACTCCCATAATAATCAGCCTAATATCGGCAACTACTGTAATATTTGGATATTAGTTGCTGATATTAGCCTAAACCGCGGACACGTCAAATGGAACACGCTCAACTGATAACCATCTCCGCAAATAAGGGCTAATCAGCATCTAATTTTGCATATGCGTGCCCTCTCCCATGTGCATATTTCATGATCAGTCCACACACGGCTATCGGAGAATAACGAGTCACTTAGGTGGTTTTGCACGCGCCTGACCTTACACCAGCTTCGGCAATGATGTCGACCTCGACCGACGCCTGATAAGCATCACCGCCCATGCCCATACAGCATGCCATAAACGCCGTTTCAGACACATAAACAAACCCAGCCCTAAAAATATTTTCGGAAGCCACTTATTGACCCCGATTCCAACTTTGTATAAGTCTGGTGTCACGGGCTACGGTACCCACGTGCACTTACGCCCAAAAGATAATCATGGCCTCTGATTCATTGCACCGCACCGGTTACCCGATTTAGACGAATCCGAGGAACTCACCTGAGGAAGGGACTCCGGTACCGATCCCCGGTCGTGACGGACATGGCTACGAAATCCGAACTGCTACAACACGGCACCGCATTCCAATCCCCGCTTTTTCCTAGGGGAAGGTTGGGCTGGTTCCTGTTTGTATGGTTTAACCCCCCCGGAAAATCCTGGTCACCCAACCGACACAGCTGCCAGGACCTCTCTGGATATTTTTCGGTGGGGAATGCTGCCCCTGCCAGGTTACACCCCACCCCCCTCCGACTAATCCCCACCACTTACAGGCCCACAGTACTGTACCATGGTTGCCAGATTCTTCAAGGTCCTAATCTTATGTCACGTGCGAATTACCAATGGTCCAGCAGGTGCTGACATACCCGGTAGCTTGCAAAAAAAATACAACAATGTCGCAATTGCTAGGTCGTTGCCATGCATGAAACATTCATGGGCAACAATCTGGCCGCCCAATCTCATTGAAATTCCTGTCCGCTGTCCGTTTCGGAATTCCTTGCCTTGGAAGGTCGCACCAAAAAGAAGGAAGGCGGATAAGAACCACGAGATTACTATAGAAAAAAAAAACTACTTTCCAACCCCGAGACATACAAAAACCCGGCTGGCAGATGGCACGTGGCCAGCTGCTTCCGGTTTCTTTGTTACCCTCAGCAACAAAGGCATGCTCGGGCTGTGAGACTATGTGGCACACTTGCTGCACATGTGCTCTAACATTGTTTTCTTGCCCTTCACTTGACTTGGATCAAGTTACTAATGACCCCTTCATTCCCGCTTATATTTTTTTCTTTTACGTCAGTAACTGACGAACGTTGTCAACATTTGGTGCCAAATAGGTGACGTAATCGCACTTGTCGCCTTAATATTAAAAAATGGGGATCAGCTTCAGGGTATTGCTTCCAGATGGCAGAGCAGAGCAGTGATAGCGCCACAGGCAGGCGGTGGCAGAAACCACAACTACCACGGCCGGTAAGGTGTGTTTCCTTTAAAAAAAACTATTTGCGAAATATTTGGCAGGTGTTCGCAACAACAGCTGCCATTTAAACTATGGGAAACTGGCCATTTTTTCTTCTCAACCACCCTCCATGGTCATTTGGGTCCGGCTGACTAGCGAAGTCGAAAAGCATAATGGCGGCCATATTATAGTCCCAGGGGTCCTTGGAAGTTTACTGCCCAGACGGGTCGGGTTTTCAGCCAGGGGTTAACGAAGCGAGAGATTTTACGGGGGATACACAGTCACACACGTGGATCATCCCACACATTTGGACACAACCCATTTTTTAAAATGAGAGACAATCAACTCCAATGTTCCGCCCTTAATTACCCCCACTAAGAATGTGCCAAACTGATTAATCGCTACAATCAAGATTAAGATTGGAAGTAACGGACTCTTTGAAGGAAGCTTTCAAAACAGTCCAGTTAAAAAAATTAAGTGCCAGTCTCAGACGGTCATATTGGCCATAAATAATTGGCCAAGTATTCCTGGCTGGCCACGCCAAGCAATTTACTACTCGGCCTTCGATGGTTGATCATGACCTGCCTGACCTTATCACCAGCAAATTGGTCACACTTACCTCTCGTCGCCGACTTCCCCAGATTCAGTCTCGCCCTGCCCTGGCTCCACCTGCAACAATATGGCGCAAAAAAATGTATATGAAACGCTTTATCCATATTCAATTTGCACTAATAATATGGCTTATCTAATTATCACCACCTGTCACGTAACCACAACTGGAACACATGAGTGGTCAACCTTCGAAAATATCCCGTAACGAGTCACGACCCTTTACCAATGACCCTTTAATAATGACACGGCGTAATTAACAATGGTCATCTCAAGGTAGCAGGCACGCCCAAAGAATGCCATTTACGACACTGGAAAAATAAAAGGTGTAACCAGATGACCTCTTCCGAGTCTACACCTTTGAGACTATGTCGTCCGAAAAAGGCAGAAAAGAAACAATGAGGTCACAAAGTGCCCTGTTTTTTGACGTCACAACTTTTTCCAATACAAAAATAAAAGCGCCAATAAATTCCTAGCGGGTCGTTACAGGTCCCGAATTTATCAAATTCCTATTCCACTAAATAGGCTCGATTAAACGAATGTACTGAAAAAAGTCGACCTTGAGAGCCAAAGGGGCCGACATTTTTGACGCTGACCAAGGTCACTTATTGCTTCATTTCCTAGCAATTTACAATCCATACCGTATCAATTTATTCTCTGTCATTATAGTTATTACAGTCGTGGTTTAATATTCATTAGGAGGGTGTTCACCTTAACCTTGCCTTACGCTCACCATTTTTATTGCACCTTCCCATATTCATAAATAATGGTGCCGACTTGATTTGCAGGAATGTCTGAAATTACTCCATTATTTAACTACCCATATATTGCTGTTTACATCGCCCAACTCATCAGCCTCAAATTTACAACGCCCATTATGCTAATTAATAGCAAGAGTTATACCAAGCCCAAACATTTAAAGCCTCCAAAAATGTGCCATTTTAATTGCCGATTTTTCAACCATCCCCTAACCCATTCACAAAAAGCTACAACCCGAAAATTTACGACCCAAAAACCGATTTAGAAACACGACCCAGGTAATGATCCCCTTTGCACCAAACTACCAATGAACGTTCAGAGGGCCGTATCTAGTGTCGAATATTTACCTACGCCCTTCTTTGCATCGGAAAAAAAACACGCGGACTTTGCGATTTACAACATGGTGAGGTCACTAGATTCCCCTTTGCCCAAAAAACACCTAAAAACTGGTCAAACCACCGGATCATTCTGCCCGGATCTGGCGCAAAATCCTAACCAATTCCTAGGACCCAGAACCTGTTCTCCTGCCAGTTATACACCCAGCTGTGCAACTATGCCCTGCGTATCGCCGCAGGATTAACGCCCTTGATTCAAGGCCGCCCCTATCTGACCACAAAAATATTCAGCAGCCCCGGATAGTGACCCTGAAAGAAGTCAACGCTCAGGAGGTTATTGGTACCCCCCAAACCCTTCCGGAAACACTGCCTGTGAGGCTGTGCAACTTGCTTCAGAAACACACCCTGATAGAGCAATTTTTGCACACCAGTTGATACCTGGTGGTTCAGTGAACCATGCTGGTGCCCAGTCAGTCAGTCAAGTTTCACCCCTGCCGAGAAAAGCGAGTCCGGACCATGCATCATCAGGAATTAGCCTACTGCTTGGGCCATTCCACCCTGACAGGTTATGGTCAAAATGGAGATGGCCACATAAACCGGTCCCACACATAGGAGACAAGAAGATGGGTGATGACCAGGCCGGAAATTAAAAATCCCAGCCTTATTTATTGGTTATTAACATACCTCGACATACTGTCTGACCTAGGACACATGTCAACTGCAATCAAAGCTAGGAAGCGGAAGATGGTCAATCTCACGTACAGGGTTCATCAAACGATGTCTAGTGACTCACTGCTATTTTTCTACATGCCCCTTTTTATGGCCAGTCTTCACGTGACACGTGCTTAGATGTCCACGCTGTTGACAGGACGATTTGACAATGGGCGTGTCGCATGTTTAAAATGGCCACTAAAATTGGCCCAAAAAAATATTACGACCCTTGCTATCAACATGGCAATTAAACTATGCTTCTCTCATCCAGTGTATGCAGCCATACCAGATTAGGTAACACCCTACACGTCAGGTCTTGCAAGGTTGCAACGGTGGCGGCGTCTACCCGTAGTACCCTCAGGGCCTATCGTCCTTTATATTCCGATGTGCTTTTTTTGTTCGGTCCTTATTCCTGATTTTTTGGGCCCCTCGAGCCAAAAGGAAGGGCGTTGAGGAACAATAGGGTCCACAAAACAAATGAATGTGAATTGCAAATGGCCGCCGCGCAAGGCGATCAGGGTTGACCGACAGGGAGGGGGAAAAAAGGGTCATGGGTGCCCTCAGGCTGGGATGGTGGAGACTGGTCACTGATCACGGGTAAAGGTCGGCGTTTCCATTGAGTATAGGGCCCACGTCAAAATTCGCATTGGAGCAGAGACATTTCCATGTGACACATGAACGTCCATCCGCAATGTTGTTATGATGGGCTGGATACCTACAAAAATCTAATTATACTTGCTAATACTCCGTGCCAGCGAAAGTATCTGAAGGTTCAACATTCTGTTACGAACCGCTGTCACACACTATCAACAACATGGAAGCAATCCGCTAGGCCCGACACGCATCAAGTGTTATGTCACCTACAGTTCTAAAACAGCTAACAAATTTTGAATCTCGACAGCTACAGCTTGAGGCCGGATCCTCCAAAATTGGTCAAATCCTGGAACCAGAAAAAAAGAACAACACTGCCTCCATTGTAAATCCATTTGCTGAAGACGTCCCGGAACTGTTACCTACTCATAAAACCCTGATGGACAAAGTGCCCGGAAAACTACACGACCTGCTACTAGTGTCTAGGCCCGTTTTACCTCCACTTCCAGCCTCAAAGTAGACCAAGGCATGACAAGATTTTCGCCTAAGAATCCGCTTCACCCTATCGACCTTTTACATTATCCCCGCCATCAGGAGATAAAACAAGATCAGCCCATTTCACTTCGGATTACATGGACACGAAATCAACGGATTAAGGTCCCATCTGCTTTGAAAATTCGTTTCAGATCTTAGGTCTCTTCTTGTCTAACTGACGGGGAGAAAAAAGTCACGATAAAACATGTGACAAGGTGGCGCTGCTCGTGACTGCCGGGTTAATTCGAATCTTAATTGTGCTAAGATGTCTCTCGAGTCGTGTTATGACGTAAGACGTGTAATTGGCAGGGCTGGAAGTCACCAGCTTAATCCAGGAGAATGCATGGCGCAATTTCACAGTCGGAATTGGCAAAAGGAGCGTGAAATACGGTTCCTAAATATTAAGCACTTGGTGAGAAATTAGCTTTTTTTTCGATTTTCCCCACCCTATACCACCTCGTTCCCTATGTTTACCCTGGAGAAATGTACAGGTGCCAGGTGGAAAAAAAATTCAACGCCCATATGTACTATTACTGGTTCCATTTGCGTCTCAGAATACTTCAAATGCCAGAAATCCCCTGCAATCTTTTCCTGGGCAGATATACGCAGAGTAATGAGGACTCCTATATAATGTGTATCCAGTTGTTGGCATATGAACAAATCTGGTTTGACGTACCTGTTGAGGTGGTGCAGTCCTGCTGAACGATGGCACTCGGTCCCGGTGCGTGCTGGTGGTTTGGAGATCAGATGCTGTGGAGGACCTTCTGGAACTGAAGTGAGTCATGGAACTCTGACTAGAAGACCTCGCCAGCGGGGCCGCACCGACGAAGAAGTGCTGCTGCCCTGAATGCGGTGACTTGGGCGAGGAGGGCAGGTCCCCGCACTCGGGGTCGGCCTGTTCCGGAAGCCTCCCGAGACGAGATTTGGCCTGCCTTCCAGCAGCCAGCTCGGTCATCCTCTTGAACTCGTGGTAATAGTCCCTGGGCAGGGACTGGGCCTGCTTCCTGGACAGGAAAATTGCATTGTCGTGTCCTTTGGCACTGTTGCTGTACGTTTGTGGTGCGGGCTTCCCGGTGTGACGCTCGTAGTAAGACAACACGGCTCGTTTCTGGAGGGCCTTCAAGGCAGGGTCTGACACCTTGTGCTTCTTCTCCGGATCCAAATACGAGTAAGAAGTCGATGGACTCTCCACCAGACTGTTGAACATGTTCTGATAACTTTCGCTTTGTTCGTCGTCTTCGTCTGGACGTCTACGTGGAGACGTTGTAGCACCGCGAGCTTGCTTCTCCAGCTCCAGAATACGTTCGGCCACCGATGGTGGTTTGCTGGTGTCGACGGTCGGCGAGGTCTGGGGTGACCTGCCCGACTCGTCTGGTACCTCCACATACGTGTTCAGCGGGAACTTTTTCAGATTTGGGTTGTGTCTTTCGGGGCTGACCAAACTGAGCTGCTTGGGTCGTCCCTGCCTCTCCTTGTCTTCGCGGGTGTAGTACAGGACACTCTCGGAGTTGTGACGTTGCGGGGCTTGTACTCTTGCACTGTGGGCTATCAGCTGCTCCCGCAGTTCGTACCGTTGAGAACTACCTCCACTGAGGACACTAAGGTCACTAGTCGACCCGTGCCACTTCAGTGTCTCGTTGGAACTGTTGGAGCTGCTGTTGGTCACCACTGTGGTTACGCTCTCGCGCCCGCTGGGGTGTGACGGTGGGTCGTCCTTGTCGTCGTCTGTACCGACACACAACTTTTCACTATCCCTCCTGAGCTGATCCAAGAACGGGGTGCTGCTTGACAGGGACGATGAGGATTCACTGGAGATGTAACTATGGTACCCTTCTGAATGTGCGTAATGATGAAAAGCCTCGTCGTATTTCTTGGCGTACTCCTCCAGTTCGCTTTGGGTCAGTGTCTTCATCGAATGGGTTTCGACGTCACGTTCTGGCGGCGACGGTATTGTGTAGTCCTTATCGCCCAAGATCTTACCATCGCGGTCGTATTGCGGAAGATGTGACGAGTATCCTTCTTCGAGTAACACTTTGTAGTTCTTTTTGGGCTCGAAGGCCTCTGGAGGAATCTTCTCGCAACGTTCCAGCACGGTCTTCAGCTGCTGCGTGTACGCCGGATTGGTCCTTTTCATGTAAGGTCTGGTGTACCCCACCTTTTCCTTCGGATAGTCCGTGTGTTCAGCCCAGGACTTGCTTCGGTAGTTACCTCCAGCCGCTGGCTTAGGAGGAGGTCCACCTTCGACTTGGTTGGCTGCCGTTGCAGGTACGGGCCACGACGGGTACTTCTCATGCCCAGGTCCATACTTGATATACTTCAGACTAGAGGCATCACGTACCGGAGGCTGCGGAGGCTGCGATGGCTGCACATTGTTCAGCATCTCCGGTTCGCTCTTGGTCCAGCTCTGGTGGTGAACATCGTGATGACCAGGGTCGTGATGACTCGGGTGGTACCTTCCTTGATCGTGGGTCAGGCTGTCGTAGGACGGATACCTCGCGTGAGCCGCGGGGAGCATGGCATACGACGACGACCTGACATGTGCCACATACTCATCCTTTTCTTGCTTGCCATGCCAGGCAGAGGTCGGGGCAAAGTTCAACCCCGACTTGTTCTGCAAATATGTATAAATAGACGCCTTTTTGGTCATCTCCAGGTGTTGCTCCAGATTCGGAGTTGACCTGGCGCTGACCAACGTAGCACCCTGCGGCTGGTATTGCGGCTGGTGGTGATGGTGCTGGTGCTGCTGGTACGGGGGGCGGTGACCCTGCATGTCGGATGGATCAGCGTCTACATCCTGTGCCAGAGTCGGGGTCGACTTGGCACTGAGGATGACCCTGCTGGACTTATCCGCCGGTACCCGATTAAGCGAATCGGAGCTCGGAAAACGCGCCAGGACACGCTGGGACTTGACATGTTTTCGTCGACCTGGTGAAGCCCGCAGTTGAGGCGACTCCCTGCAAACACAAACAAAAATACTTAGTACGAATCACTTCATTAATCAACAAGTAAGCGACAGATGGCGACACCCAGGATGCACCAACAAGTAAACCAGTCAGCACCTTGCAACATCGCCTTTTCAATGAGACCAAAAACACCGGTAGCCCATATCATCCCATAGGAAAACACACCATATGTCACTCTTGACATGACTTTCACTATGCGATTCATACGCTTGTGCAAAGTCTTCATAACGGGGTCAGTTCGCTCACGTGGGGTAAGCCTGGTTGTGTTGTGATTGCCCGACGCCGCCATGATAAATCACAAGTCATTTTTAATAAAGATCCCGAATGGCAAAATCCTGTCTGCATAGACACGGTTTGTTGACCGGTATTGGTCGAACAAAAGGCCGACACAAGTCTTGCGGGTAGACCAACATGGCCGGTTCCCTTCAGGCTATACAAGTCTACCTGTAAAATGGCTTACAAGAGCTTGCTGACCAGCAGAGTGGGCGGTTCGCCTTGAACCTGACTGATCGTCAGTGAGGTTTGGTCCTGCATGCGGAACCAGTCACAACTTGGGATTGGCCCCCCAAAAAAAGTCTTTTACGCACCAAATTACATACAAGTTACAACAATAGGAGACCAAATTTACTTTTCTGCCAGTGAACCTCGAAAATTCATCTACCATAAAAGTGTACGGACTTGCCCCACTTCACGTGTGTGCCAACCGACCCATATTGACGACAATATTTACCACACTTTCAGCAAGCACTGCTGCGACAAAGAGAGCAGGTACGCCCATTGGGTCCAACATTCATGTCATTTACATGCTCCAGCATGTCGCGTTTTCACTATCCTCGAGTTAGTAATGCATCGCGCAAAGTGTAATATAAAATCACACACGTGGCATATCTGGCATGCCTTCGTGCCTTCTTCTGGTGAGAAATTCCGACTCTCACTTTCCACAACCCAAGACATCGCAGCAAAAGCGTCGTCACGGAGAGCCCAACCATACCAAATCTCATTTGCGACCCTCATCTCTCATGTTATACACAGGGGGAGGCAGGTAGGAGGGGAGGCCCACCTTCATCCTCACATGTTGCAATTTTCTCTTGACATGACAAAACTTTTCCACCAACACAAAAATATGTGGGAACGGCCCTTTTTTTTGTCAAACAACAAATGGCAAAACAACCCTCCGAAAAAAAAAGGGTCCCCCGCATATGTCATTTTTACGACTCCATGTTGGGCCAACAGCCTTTGGCCCAGTATTGAGAGTGTCGACCACCCAAAACCTAACGCCAGATCTGATCTCAGGCCTGAGCATTCCATCTGTCACACCACAGTATCGTTTGTAAACGGCCGGTAAATGCCTTTCACCTCTCAGAAATTCCTCATCGATCTGTGCTGCCTGTCACTGACAAAATGGGTGCTTGGAATTCGGCAGGTGACTTACATAGCGTTTAAATAATGGCGCCATTATTATTGTGACGTCCCCCTCCACTAGATGGCGGGGATGTCGATTGGTGGACCTGGTCCTGGTGGGAGGCTCTCGTGTGTTTTTCAGTCGTAAGGTAGCCCAGGTTGAGGCTAGGTCTATTACCGTATTACCTCTCATATTACAGCACGCCGGTATAAAACGAGGTCGACCAGCATGGCGGTATAACCCGGGGTTGGCCGTCATGCCGAAATAACCGAGGTACATTTCCGTAATTTTGATCCTTGCCAAATTTTTTGGAATGCTTCTGGTACCACACTAAAATAATGTTACAATGAAAATGAGTGAGTTCTGTTGCACAGTGCATTAAAAAAGGTAGAGTGTATGACCCATCCCATCGTCAGCCTGCTTTGACAGGGGAACCCCCTGTTCTAACATAATACTGTTTAAATAGAGATTATTGCCAAACACGGCAATTGAAAACAATATATGGTACCCTATTTGGAAAATGTGCCTTTTCGATAGCCTTTGCGTGAATTTCGATTTTCAGGCAAATGTCAAGTTCAGAAAGGATAACGTAACTTATGTGAAAACCTCGCCTTATACCGGCATGCCGGTATAGCCACCAGATCATGCATTTCTAAAAACTGGTCGACCTCACCTACACCGGCATGCCACAATATGAGAGGTAATACGGTAAATAGGTACTGACCTCTACCTGAAGTAGCTCCCAGCGACGTATATTAAAATATTTTAATCAAATTAAGAACTGTCTGCAAATTAGGCAGAAATCTGTTCAGGAAGCATGGGCATACTTGGCAAATAATTTTTGCTGGAATAACCTTTCACGTGCAGTCATTTGTTTCCCCCTCAGCAACTGCATGCTCGTAATTCTCACAAGGCGCTATAAAAGCTGGCCATGCATTACCAAATGCGTTCGAAACGCTTGTGTCGTCACACCGCGCAAAAACACTTCGCATATAAGATGTGGAACACGTTGCATAACTCAAAAAATGCACATTTTGTGTCCTGAGTGTCAATACCGACATGGCAAACGGTGTCCTCGCCCGGACAAAATTAATAACCTGCAATTGGGACTTGCACAATAGCATCATTACCACCGCCCCTCGGGGGATATGTCCTACATTATATTCCAGTTTCAAAAAAAGCAACTAAAACTCTCCGACACAATTCATTCATACCTTGCAATACTTTCTCCGATCCTTTTTGTGACAACCGAATCAGAGTGCCCTCAATATACATGAGGGGGTTACGCCATTATTGCCCGGGCTTATGATGCGAGATAAGTCGAGCTTTAGCAAGGTCAGAGCAGTAGGCCAAGGTGTAATTAAGGTAGCGGTCCTTCCTCATGTGCATTGTTATGGTGCACTAACTGTACGTGCGTTCCATTACGGTAGTGCAATCAAATTGCTTCAATCACTTATCAAAGTCTGCATAGCTGGCAGCCATCACACGTTGCACGGTGTTCCAAACAAGGTCATCTGAAGTTATTTTACAAGAAAAAAATATATATTGGTCGCCTTAACTGTTTCATCACGCCTTCCTTTCAAATCACCCTGTACAAAACGCCCGATGTAATGGAATCAAGTTCAAAACGTGGTGCCAAAGGTCACGTTTCTGTTCAGGTTTTCTGCCCCTGATGAGACTGGGGTCAATAGCTCAAAAAATTCGCCGATCACTTCCTAGACCCCTAGAATCGTGATCGAGATGCATCGCTTAAAGGTTATTGGGTTATTGGGGGGGAAGTTCTTTTTGGTGCTATATACGCGCTTTTTTCTCTTTTCGCGCCCAATTGAATCCCGTTATCAGAGGGGGGTCAACCTATGGGGGGTTGAGCTCGCACTTTACAGTACAGCATTTTTGCACGCTGCACGAGATATTTTCTCTGTACAGAAAATTTCGAGAAACCTTGACCTTTTCAATATCTTTTTTTTTTCTATCGGGGTTTATGACACACATAAGGAGCAATAATATAAAGATCTGGCCCTACCTTGATCCCCTTTTCCACACAATGGCTTTGTTTTCGCGGCGGAGACAATGACCAAACATGGGTCATTTGGCAAGTTGGACAATGGAGGCTGAAGGTCACTCAGGAGCGGGAGGGACATATTGACCCGTGATTTGCCATCCTCTTCTGTACAGTATATTTTGAAATAGGCTCATTTCCTAGGCGACTTTCGTTTATTCGGATGCGGCCGGACCGGTTGCGGAGGAAGGAAAGGGAAATGGGCAAAAAGTTACGTGTTACGTACAAGGTAGTTGCAAGTTTCGCCATAATGAAAACGACTACCGCATCCATTATGCTCGACCAGAACTACATAATTATGCAATGATGCACTTTTGCCTTCGACAATTGAAACGGCCCATTCTCGGGTTTGAAAATTATTACAAAGGGAGTGGGCCCTGTCCAGAAATTATTTAGCAAATGCATGACGAGGTCAAACGGTCGCAGTATATTAGAACACTGTCAAAATAGCTGTTAAAATATTGGTTTGAAGGCGGCCATTTTGTTGCCACGCCATCACTCATAAGGCATGGCGTTGTCAGTATTCTGGGCTCTAACTACCCCCTCTAATAACTCCGGATTCGGGACAACCTGATCCCGTTTCAGCTCACACAGTACGTCCATTCACCTTGAAATCCCACCCAAAATGTAACCCAAAATCCGGTTGGCAAGGTCCAGTTTTCAGATGGAAAACACACGAGACCACTCTTGGTCAAATAAAAAGTCACCCAGGTCATGATCACGGTTTTGCTCAAGTTCAACCAAACCACCCTCATTCCCCCAACCGAAACGACCGTGACCTTTGACCCAGACCTAACCGGCAAATCTCGCACCCCCTACCGACATGTATCCCCCCCACTCGTCCCAACCCACCCCAACCTCTCTTCAACATCCCCAGACCTTTCGGGCCGGACAAGGTAACGGTGGAAAAGGAGCCTCCGACCTCATTTTCGCCAACGGAATAAAATTTCGCAAAAAGGCAACAACAACACACACTGCTCGCATATCACTCACAGACTCGTTTCAGACCTGGCCAACACATGCTCCAAAAAAAATGGTGAAACAAAAAAACCGGGTCTGAGGACTAATTACTATTCGTCCGTACGAGTATGTTGGTTCATGTTAGGATACGTGTCAGCACGGAAAATGGCTAATTAAGGGGGCCTTGGCCGAATGCCATATACCGTAATCCCTGGATTACCATACGCATCCGGACTGACCCGTGGTAACGTTAGTCGGGATGCACCATCCGGACTGACCTTGTTTGTACACTACCTAAATTCAGTCACTAGAATATGAAATAGACATGTCCGATGTGATTGTTTGACCTCCCCTATTGATATTAGGTCATTTGCTTCCTGAGTAAGAGAGAGAGAAAAAACAGTATTGGTGGTCAACAACTCTCTCCCTATTGTCCAGACTGTTTTGTGCTCTCATTTTCTACCTGGCTTCCCTCTTATCTGACAAAAAGAAAACGGCGGGGACAATAGTGCCGGACAATGGCGGGTATGGCGCAGAATAATAATTGGCGAATTGACAGGAGACGCAAAAATAGACTATCAACACCGCACGTGCTGAACTTTGCACTCGAATTTGCTAGAAAACAAATTGCCTGATATGGCCTGCCCCCGCCGTTTTCAGGCCGTAGGTCAAGGGTGACCAACCGAACTCCGACACTATCAAGAAGTCCAGACAAACAAAGAGTCAAACTTCGACTTTTCCTGGAGCAACAGTCGCAGTGACTTGCTCCAACTGGTCCCAACCAAGTATTTAATTAATTATTTATTTATTTATTATCGTCCCCCTATACATATTTAAAATCTGAGAACAGGGTAAACAAATATATAAATAAATAAGCAGTATGGATGTAGCTCCAAGAAAGCTATCCATCTTAAGATGCCCTGAAGGACAAAAACGGGGCCGGTTAAAGGATACCTTCTCCTCATCTTGGAGTTCTCCTTGTTCATCATCATCATCGTCTCTGCTGGATCTTCGGGACACGCAACTTGGGCAGGTGATGGCATTTCCGCCTGGGAAACTCTCCCATTACCCAGTCACACGATTGGCTATAATATCATCCACCCCCCACCCCCTACCCCCCTTCCAAGCATTCCCTCCAAAATCAAAGGCCTTCCATACCCCAATTATTGTTTCGAGGGGGGTTCCTTTGCCTCTACCCGGACCCACAAATTGGTCCAGATTGACTCCCGGATCCGGCCAGTTTTGGGGCCCAACTTAACCCATTTTTTGGCAGCACCTTAAGTTTTTTTTGTAGTTCTGGAGAAAGCTGGCGTCTTACGTTGGTAAATTCCGGATTGGTCCTGACAGCTCCATCCGCAAATCGGACGTAAAACCCCGATTAGTTCCTCCCGACCTGATTAACCCAAATTGCCTCTACAAACGTAACCGATACTGATTATCCCACCAGCACCACTCTTCCTGGAATGTGATGTGCAATCCTCATTTCGCAATCCAGATTGGCCCGAAGCGTTCTTTTCCACCAGTTCTCATTAGACCTCTTTTTCTGTCCGAGTATGTGTGTGTGTATGGTAGGTCAGCTAAAACTCATGTCCCGGATCCAAACTAGATGCGAAAGGGAAAATGTGTGAAAAACTGACAATGGATCAGACATAGTGGACGGTTCGATTAGCTTACCGTCCACTTAATTCGGCGGTGATAATGGAAATTTTATTATACACCAATCTGACTCAGCGCTCCTTGAATTACGTGTGCGTTAGAAACGCTCTACTTAACGTAGTACCAACCAAAGGAAAAGGAAAACAACACGTTTTTCGCAAAACATCTTTGTCGTTAAGCACTGTCCCATGAAGTTAGAAGCAACACTATTTTTTGCTAGTCTTTTTTTCCCCTGAAGACCCCTACACAATGCTCTTGACTATATATTTTGGAAAGAGCACTTATCTCACGTCCAAACACAAGCACTTGAAGTAGAAAAGAGACTTGCCAGTGAATTTTTGGACGTGTTCAACAGCAGAAAGATGGGGGCCTTAGATGGACGACGTAGCAGAAAAAAAGCGGAGGGATGCCAACTTACAACAAAAAAATACTCTAACGATTAACCCTTTTTTTCCAAGACTCGCAGATCGAGACTCTGATTACTAAAATTAGGTACAGTAATTTTTAGTTGGGTCAGAGCCGAGTGAAAGACGGAGCCGTGTAGTGTCTGCCCTAGAAGAATAACCACTTTGGTCCTATACAAGCTATCCACCTATTTACCAATAGAATTTCAATTTACAGTTAATTTGTCCTATGAATTTGGGGCTGCTTACATGCACCATTACTGTGTATTATCCCCGTTACAAGTGGGACGATAAAGTACACTATGACAACCACCAGAAATTATTCCCAGATTTGTCGCGTCGAGTTTTCTTTATGAATTCCGTCCATAAAAAAAGGAGTAGCCAGAAGCAAATTGCAACCGCTTGTTTCCCATTAATTAGACTCCATACGCATACATGTAGGCTACTTCCCGCGGCCATTTCTCATCGCATGATCCTGAGGTATGCCCCCTAACCTAACAGTTTCGAAGACGGTTCGCAACAATAAACACGATTCCCCCACCCAGTGCACGCGCCATAATCCCCTAGCCATGCTCGGCGGCCATCATTGGCACCGTGGCCAGACCCAGCGCCTCGTGGCCACCCTCTCCCTCCCCCGACAAAGGCCAAGATAAGATGGCTCCTAATCGCAACTTGAAAATGCTTTATGGCAGAAGCGTTGGAAAAGTCAGACGGGTGTCTTGAAGGTCGTGCGCCGAAATACGAGCGCCGTAAAAATTTTATCGCGTGGCACCACTGCTTCCTGCATCGGACGAGTCTGGGCTTGCACAAGAGGCCCGCCGAAGGGTCAGGCAAGACATGAGCGAATGGGAGTGACAACATTCATCAAGAGGATATAAAAAATGTCGTAGGGGCCAGGCAGGGAATCCTGATGTCCAGGCTGGCGTTTCTGCAAATTGACAATCGTCGTGACAAATAATGACCGTGGCAGTGGAGCCAACTTGGGGTGAAATATTGCTTCTAGGATTCTTTCTCCCGGCTCCACATTTTTCTCCCGTCTGCAGACCAGAAGAGAAGGAGGAAAAAAGAAGAAAGGTATTCGGCCTTGGAAAAAGGAAGGTATCATTCTGCTGGGTAGTAAAGGATCCGGATAAAGACTCAGACAAACAGCATCCAATCTCGCCTTTGTCTCTAAAGAGTCAATTCCGGTAGCTGGACAAACAAAGCGCATCACGACTCGCTTCATGTTGCACCTATGTCTATCTCTGATAACATGCCTTGCGCAGGTTAGATTCTTAAGAGCTGGTCCACACCACACACACAAAAAATTAAGAAAAATTCCTGCCCTATCGGGTGGCCCACCAATGCTTTTAGTCAATCACCCCAAAAGAAAGCGATTTCTAAGGCATGTAGATGCTATTCCCAAACGAAAGTTGTTTTTGTAGGTAATTTACAGTCAGACGTGAATGCTGAATGTAACAATCACTGTTCATATTTCTACCCCATAAGAAGTACACTCAATAGCAGTACGCCATCTTGTATCGGACCAAAGAGGTTTATATTTCAGTTGGAGAAATAGTGCCACGACAAAATGTTTATTTAGCCAGAAAATCAACAAGGTTTCAACCTTACATCGTTCACTACACTAAACGAATTCGCTGAATCACTTGTACCCACATAGCAAAGCAATGCAAATAATGTATTAGTTCAAGTCGAGTGCTTTGGCGCCAAAAAAGGTGGCCAAAAAAAGGGCATCAGCGACAAAGGAAATAAAATGAGTGGCGTGACATGCGCGTAAATAATTCGAATTCGAGTGTGATGGTAGAGGTTGGGAATTCCGAAAGGGGAATGTTGTATACGGATCGATTCATTTCTCCGGCCCAGTGGTCCAGCTGGGAACACATTCCTTCCACTTCTCACCGGAAAACACTGTGAGGAAGAACCAACCAGCAAGAAGCAAGACAGACCAGAGAGAGGGAGAGAGAGAGAGAGAGAAAAAAAGAGAGAAAAAAAGCCCCAAAAGTTTTCCCTTTTATTCTGAAGATTATTCTTTCCAAGTCAAGGCTGAGAGATTCTCCGTCACACTCACTCAAACCGGACTTTCCCCCAATGTTTCAGGTGTTGCCAACAGGTAGAAAAACAGCGATATGTGTACAGTACTACGTATATAGAAGAAAAAGCTCGTGTGGTATCCCAGTATTCAAGTCTCCATTCATTAAGGCTTCAATTCTAATATTTCCCAAAGTCAAGCTTATGATTAAATCGATTACAATGATTAGAAATTGTTACTACTCGTTAACCTGAAGGGCTCAAATCTGATTCAATAAAAGTAATGACATGCCTAGATCAATCATAAGATTTGTCGACAGCATTAACCGCAAGCAAATAATACGCAAATAAATCATAAAGACTCATATTTACCTGGGTAAATTACTGGCAGTAAAATCGTCGCATGCCCGAGCCCTAATGCCTAAAACGTGTTGCAGAGTGGGCTTAAAAATCTCCGCACCATAAAATATTAATGTTCCTCCCGCGTACTACACCTCATTTTATGCTCAAAACGAATGTTGCCTTGTGACATCACCCGTGAACGTGACCTTCCTTGGGGCCAAACGTGAGGTCAACCCAAACCAAGTGACGTCCTCCCCAGCATCTTTTCTCCTCTCCACATGAGGCTCTGACAAGATAATTGACGACCCATACTTTTTTTTAAAACCTTCATTCCGAAGAGACATTTTATTACGGATCTGAGACACACTTTATCCGACCGGTTTTTCAGTTCAATACCGATGATTTGCATGTACTTTCAGGAAACAAAGGTCCGTAACTAATAGTCCTATAAGTGGGTAGAATCATTTAGACCTACCCAGATGGCCATTTGATTACACCAGGCTATCCTGAAGGGGGTGACTCTCCACTTATCCCACTCAATTACGTCTCTTTAATACACCATCTGACATCACTCGAGTTTTTTGACGCAAATTGGTCGCTATTAAGTCTGGCTAGATGTGAATAAGCTGTCAAATGTCGCCACGGCCCATAAATCATTTGGGAGGACCCGTAAATAACAGGCTTGTTAGACCCAATTGGATGCCGCATGTCATGTTGTGTATCTACATGTCGCTACAAGTGGGTCGACCTCTCCAAAAAATGTGCTTATCTACCCCAAAAAAGGGGACATAAATCCCAAATAATCTACCCAGCCATTAATAACAGCTAAGTGAAACGGGGCCAACTTGAGGCAAAACAGTACAGGGTACATCTGAAATTCTCGTATGATCGGAAATGCACTGAGGCATTTGTTACATGGCAATAAAGAGTTAGAGCGTGGGCATAACAAGTTGGCTGGGGAGGAGCCACCCTAACCCCCCACGCAAGAATGCACCAAATCCCCGGGCGCGATTACTAACCTTGCCGATCCTTACCTTATAAAGGCATTTCTCTCTCCCCCCCCCCTCCCCCCACACCTTTCTGGCTGGCTCGTCAATCACTTCCTAACACGTGACCATGAGCATTTAAAACAGGACTTTCTCTTTCTTTATTCCAGTTCTAGTGTCGATCATGTAATACGGTTCAGACCAGAATTTGCGTGAAATATTCACATTTAAGCAGTAGGTTGTCACTCCTGATCCTGACAGATCACCTCAGGATCGTGGTCGTGGTCCGCAACCTATTTATTAAAACTAGCCTCAGCCGAGTCTAGCTTATTGCTGTATACAGGGTGAAGGGACATGGGACAATCGCCAGGTAGACTGACAGTACTCGTAAAACGAATATAGGGATGGGCAATTAGTTTTGGGCGCCGCTGCGCAGTTAATGCGTACGGTGCCGTCAAAGTTTCGTGACGTCACATCCGTTCCGCCAGCTTCAAAGAAGCAAAAGCCAGCTAGAGCGCCTCCGAACAATCCAGCCTTGGGTCCATAACACATCCCTATATTAGTTTTGCGGGTACTATCAGTCTACCTGGCGATTGTGCACGAGTTTCCCTTCACCCTGTATACAAACTCAAGCCTCTCCCCAGGTTCGCCTAGGTTCACCACACAACACCCCGCCATCTAGTGGTAGTAACAAATGTTCGCATAATCACCAAATCGCTGCATTTATCACTATTCCTGGAAATCGAGGCTATCATTGTTTACACTTGATCAGATACCTCACAGCAAACGTGCCGTCAGAGAAATCCCCGCCGCAAAAATTCCTTTCGCTCAAAAATTATTTCTCCCCGCCGTTTTACAACCTGCCAGTCGTCGTCCCCTACGAAAAGAGGTGGTCCCCCCATTTTCTGTGGGCTGTAAATCGGTTTAGCAGATGCGTATCCGCTTGGGTCCGCCAGGTATTTACAATACATCCTCTGGGACATGAAAATGGGTCCCACACCTTTTGGGAAGAATCTCTTCTCCCCCACCTTCAGACTGGGGGCAAATAAAAGCAATGGGCGTAGGAGTCCGGGTAGGGGGGGGGGGGGGNCCAAAAAAAGGATCCCGTTCCCAGCACGACCCTAGGAAACAAAAAGGCAATCTCTTCGGGGTGGAGATGATTTTCGGCCATTCTCACCTCTCTAGGGGGGTGGATTTTCACAGGGGCGTGAAAACGTGCTCAGTTTCCCGTATTATGTCACGTCTGAAGCAGGGTGACGTCACCTGCGGCAATGACCCATTTGGTGCACTGGGTCTTCATATATTGCACGGTAGCACACACGCCCGGTGTTGTTGACACTAGCCCCACCCTGGATGACTCCCCAAATTCTAGTGTCCATCAGTGAGTCACAAGCACGTGCACACTTAATCACCACCTGAGATCTCGGAGAAACTAGTCTGGAAATAGTGCCGACAAGTGGCTTAACGGTCAGCCGACTGGTCGGTGGGTATCCGGGTGTCCTTCGCACCTCCGGGTTCCGCCTTTATGCCAGATCATACCTTTCTTTTTATTCGTGGCTTACTGCCAAATTCGACTACAACTACTAGGGGGGATGACAGCCACCGGAACGTACCATCAAGAATGCGAGGGGCACTGACACCATACCCAAAACCGGGCCGGACAACTTTTGTAGCAGCCCATCACACCCACCTGAAAATCCGGGCCACTTCATTCAAGAGGCTGGAGGGGGACCCATACCTACCTAACTACGGATCAACCGAGTCATCCTGCAAAATGCACGCCGCGCCAGGTCCAGACATGTTTATTACTGCATCTCACCCGAGCCGCTGTAACTTTTGCCCGTGACCTTGATTTCAGATGCGAAAACCGTTACGGGGCAAATAACCCGAGACATTCCGACGGACTCTGTACTGTATTAAGATGTTTAAGCTGACGAATTAGCACCCAATCAGTGGTGCTAACAACCAGAAGCCCTCCCATTGCCTGGCCCTTAAAAATCTGAATCATAACCATATACACCGGAACATTCCGGCATAATCTAATTTATACGACACGGCCGCCGATGTGAAATGAGTCACGAAGTCGCCTTGAAGCAAAACAATGCCAGACTGAAACCTGAGGAAGATCAACCGTGATTCACCATCGTATGTCCACTTGGGGGATGACACAATGCATTTTTTTTTTTTTCAACATGAACATCCGATGGATTTACAGGCCCGGCTCAACTTGCATCATGCCTTCAATTGATAAGATTCTGGTCCGACCGGAGGAGGCCGGAAAAGGACAAAGTCGTGCTACGGATATTCACCTCAACAACTCCAAGAAGTCCTTCGTATTAGGGAAGGGCGCTCCTTACTTGTCACGGAGATTCGTGGTTTCCTGCGGATCTTGAGGGGGACCCTCCCTTGGGAAATTTTTTTCGCGGTGTGCCTCGCATTATGAACCCTGCAGATCCTTGGACAAATTTACGATGCAATAATATTCCAAGTTCCGCAATCCCACGTTATTCTAGCATCAATATATATATATGCAGAAGTGTCAGGTGGATTCCTAGGTATGTACATATGACCCTGACGTAGTTTCTTCCAAAAGAGCTTAGAAATTCTCATAATTAGAATTGTTTCTTGCCACCTGACAATCACAATTCTAGCACCTGGAGGTCAAATAGTCTCTGGATATAGCGCACTTAACCAAGGTGCCTATTCAAGAAGGCAATCTCACGAATCTTCTTCAAAAGAGGTCATGTTTTAATTAAGCAGCTTGGATTACGAAAGTCCTCCGTAATTCTCTCACACTACTCGAAATCCTTGGGATTCAGTTATCATTGGGGGTGGACGGGGGAAAAAATATAGTTTTGACGGCCTTCCACTTTTCCTTCATTTCTGTCGTAATGACCACAATCATTTGGCCATCTATCAAGTGGCATCCGGTTCAGCACACTACTTCCTGGATACGCAGCTTTGTTTACCAGCCCCCAGAAAGTACATGGTGATTTAAAAAACGGGTCAAGAAAGGTGCGATATGACAGGATTAAAAATGATGACCAGCGGAAAACCAGGGGCTACGGGAGGAAAAAAATCACTAGACTTATAGTCGTACGGATCTGTAATAGTGACAAATTGCCGGGTTGCAATGAATGATGTCACTCGTCAAGGGCGCTGTTGAAATGTAGAAAGGAGTTCCCAGCTTTTTTGTGTCACAAATGTGTCACGGAATGCAAATGGTCATCTGCCAAAAATTCTCTGCCCATCGCCCAACATGTGATCATTTATAATTTGTAAGGCCAGCCACCGATTGCGCAACAATATGAGGTCGTCCAGGCATAAATGGAGTACGTCCTTCCCTAGCACATTACAAAACAAAAGCACTACCGTACAGACTCTAATGACATGCAAGCCTCAGGCTATTCTTCATCCGAATTTCAATTTCACTCTACCGTCATCGCCCTTTGCTGCTATTTTGTAACCTAGTTGGCAAAATAATGAAGGGGACCCACCCCAAAAAAAAATATTAGACGTGGGTGCAGGTAAAAGGAGGACCGGTTTTGTTCTTGGGTATGGTGGTTGTGGTAAAGATGGCGGAAGGTTGAGGGGGAAGGAGGCAGAGGGGGGTATGTAAGGTATCACGCAAAAGGGATAGGAAACCTGTGATCAAGAAACGGAACCGAGGCCAACACTTCCTGGTTGGAAAAAAAGAAGTGATATTTTGGCACATGTGTACCCTTGTGTTTTTTTGAAGGTGGGTGTATACATGTGGTACAAGGTGGGGAGGAATAAGATGAAACAGGGTTCCGATTCTTCCTTGATCAAGGCAGGAAACAGTTACGACTGGTAATGCCGTTCGGGATCATTTCCAATGTAAATGAACCGGCGTCTCAATTGCCCTTAACTCATCCAACACTGGCCATGTCCCGAATAAAATCATGAAAACATGCGATTCGCATCTCAGATTGGGTTAAGATATCCTTCGTGCATTCCAGATTGCGGCTACTGTGCTCTTAAGTATTCCCACGGAATAATTACCGCCAATTAAAATACCAGTAGCTGGTTGAGGGTTTATCAATTATATGTGTGGCACTAGCCCTGTTCCCATCGTGGAGGCCACTCAAGATCAGAAGTTCACTTTCGGGAGCTCCAGCAATGTGAATAGCTTCCCAAAATTAATTACCATTTTGTTATATTAAATTTAGTTTAAAAAATTTATATGCCTGTTTCTCTGGCCAAATGGACGATTTTAGCATCAGGGACGATGGGAATGAAGTGATTAGTCGTGTTGTTGTTGTCTAAATTTGAACTGAAATTATCACAGCACTGCCATGTCATCCACTGAATATCTGCAACATTCTGGTCACAAGCGGAGTTTTTCCTCATGATGTAACAGCTATGAGTAATAAAGTAGCTTTCAGTCTTGCAGGCGGGGGAAAAAACCGCGCGCAGAATCAGCAGTCACTTTTTCTTACACACGATGCAAATGTAATAATTTCACCCCACACCGCAAAAAGGACAAAAAAAAATTGCAAGGAAGTGCATAAGTGAAAACCTAAAAAGTGCTGCACGAAAGCTGGCCTAACAGTTTCAAGTATCCAGCAGGTGATATACCCCCCTGATAAGCCTACTCCATGTGGACGCCCACTACTACATGTGCATGACGCCATCTTGAAAGCGGCCACGCTCCGGAAATGCCATTCCAGCCACCCTCTTCGTCTCCTGCCCCAGGGTATATCCAGGCACTTGACTTATAATGTGAGAGGGGAGGCTACATATGTTCCCAAGGAGTTGGGCAGTGAACAGGTCACACAAGATGGTTGCCTGGCCGGTAGGGCCTGCAGGAGAAATATGGCTCGGGACAAAGGAGTCTGACTGGAAGGACCAGGTCAGGAATGTCATGCCCATTTCAACTGGCCTGAATTAATTAGTCATACGTTTTAGATTCAGGTGCGATTTCTCAAAGCTTGGCCTCCTGCGCAAAGTTCATTCAGGAGTAATGTTTGCTTTTCTGCCACGGCATCAGCAGGGTTATTAACACAGGGTCACAGGCCCGACCCCTTCTGCTATGCATCGGCAACAGGGATATGATTACACTCCCCTACATTATAATCACCCCGGGATTATGTAAACTACAGAATCTTACAATTACCAGTTTCCAGTGTATATTTATATTTTGTTACATATTAGTTATATAATATTTTAATATTTGTTGTTGTTATTGTTGCATGAGTGATTCAGCACTGGGCATGCATTCCTGCCAGGAGCAAAGAATTCACAACAACGCATGGCTATCAGTGTTTATTATGAGTCACCTGCAAAAGTAGGCTAATCGTTATATCGCTCCGCGAACACGGCGCTATTATTTTGACAAAAGTGCGTGAAATCCTCAGCATGATCAATGCGTACAAATGGCGGGCATTCTCTTCACCTTTTGACAACCCCGCGCAACAACAATATCATTAGCGAGCTCCATATTATCGCAGACCATATGTTCACACGCCAACCCCTTGGTGTAATTACCCACGTCCGTAATCAGGTTGTCATCACGCTCAGTATTCCCAAATCCGACGCACCGGTGCATTGTTCTGGGCGTCGACAATGCATGCAGCAGCGACACTCGCCCAATTACCATGGTTATCTCCGGACCCGTACGCGTAACCCTGAGCCGGACTTAATTTCATCTCAACTCCGGAGGATGCTTTGCCATTGTCTTGGCCTGCTCTTATCCTTGAATCCACTCCCACATCATATATAATACATGCATTCCTACAACGTGCCGCCGCACCGCACCTGAGCTGGCTAAAGTGCGTAACCCGAACTGCGTCTTATCGCCGATGACGTCAACAGGTGTCAACCGCTACCATATGTCGAAACCGAATCGAGATCGGGTTGTAACCGCAAATATGGGCCAAGATCATCCCGGAAAGTGAAAGGTGTTTGTGGACAGACACCTGTTGCATGGCTTACCTGGGTGCAAATGATGGACCCCTCCCGAACAAGACACGAATCCGCACTTGTCACCACACTAGCACACCTCTGCAACAGTCACTGATGTCTGGTTCATGCGGAGGCACGTCCCTGCACGTCCTAGCCTGCCCGATGCCGGCGACCGACTGAAGTCTGGTGAACCCACGACAGAAGGAGCTGCTGCGGCTTCTCCAGTCCTTTCCCCGGGAGCGACCGACCGACCAACCAACCAAACCACGGCCTACCAACTCTTTCTAGTGCCAATGAAACTCAGCCTGCAGGCCAACACTGCTACCAACCTCAGATACCATGCAGTAAGACATATCGGAATTGGTTCATGTAGTTCATTCGTTCTTGATTCGGGTTTTTTGTACGGGCGAGGGGTCGAATATTCGGACAAAACGTACCAGATTCACTGTGACTTACCTGTCCGACCTTTCCAATTCGTGGTTTTTGGGGGATGTCACATTGGCTATGCAACTATAGTGGTGTTAAATTACTAGGACGAAATTGTGATGTGTTAAGACTGGCTTTATCCAACTCTGAGGGAGAATGCGTACAACAGGTTTTTCATGCTGGGAACAATATATCAAGCAATGGCATTGAAAAGCCCGCGATAATTACATCATAAACCCTGCAGTGTTATGTTCAGTACTCAGTCCCTGTGTCACATAAGTTATACAATACCAAGTGTCACCTTTGCCATTAATCTGAATAGATATACCCGGGCCTAAGCTGCATATTCTAAAATAATATTGTGCTTTAAATCCATTCAAGCTGCTGAGTGCAATCAACGAAAAACTGTTACTTTGTAATAAAATTACATTAAATGCATTTTAGTTGTGTACTGTATAACATAATTATTATAATGACATAATAAACACTACACATTTAATTTAAAAAATAAAATATACCGGTATTTATAGTTGAATCTGGATATAACAGACTTCATGGGATCGCGGAAACAGTCTGTTATAACCAAGGTCTGTTATAGCCGAATACACAAGCCATAATATGGAAGTATATGCTGGGACCCCCCTTTCGAGTATGTTATAGCCGAGGCTGTTATATCCGGATTCAACTGTACTTATAATGTAGGCCTACATGCAATATTCATGTACTTGCCCTGATCTGAAAATATTGGGACACCCCCAAAAAATGGAGTGGTGGGGTTATACACAGGATGTGATAAAAAGTTTCCATTAAGATTA
>JYFJ02002710.1:0-52290 GCA_000934665.2 Catajapyx aquilonaris
TATTGAATTATTTGGGACAAAAAGGGGACAAATTGAAACTCACTTCACACAAACTCGGGCCACACTCAAAAATATTCACTCCAAACACACATCAATAACAATGTCGGACTATGAGGCCTGCACCAGTTATGGAAGCGAACTGCTCTTGTCTGTGCCCTGGAACCAACGGGCCATTCGAATGAGGATGTTTGTTGACCCTGCTGTTGACTACTCCTTGGTTGTCCTGGGCAACCTGCCAGAAGTTCAATTGTTTCACTTTGGGAGGGGGGGATTTGGTTTAGAACGCGAGGGACGAAGGAGAATCCTTACCTCTGGTTGTTTACAGCTCTGTAGGGTCATGGAAACAGATGGAACAACAATGGGAAAGGGAAAAACCCGGTTTTTTGGGGGGAGGGCTTTTTATACTCGACGAAATGCGGTGTTTGGACTTTTCCCGGGGTCAGTGATATATAAGACATGGCTGTGAGAAATCTGAGCGCTCTCCGTACCCGGGAAGTGGCTTAATTAGGCGTGATAAATAAATGTACAAATTTTGAGCTTTATATATATGGGGATGGTTTAATTTTGTATAAATGCCTGTTGCAATATGTGACCATATTTTTATGACCTCACAAGTCAAATAAGTACCATGTGTTTTTATACATGCTTATTATGCCTATTAAAGCAATAAATATTATTTTGGCCACATGTAAAAAGCTTTCATTTCATCAACAGAAAGCATACAATATAATTAAATAATCAAATTATTATTGAAACCGTTATTTAAGCCATGTGAGCAACATGGATGATCTGAAAATACACAAGTTTCACTGCATAAAATGCATATTGTTGTTAATATTATTATCATAAAGATTTCCAAATACGGTATTGCCTTTGCCGAATACAGGGCTGGGCAACTGGTTGAAGATGAGTCCTGGTGGGCCCTGTCCATTGCCGCTGTGGTGGTCAAGGGCCGTGGTGAAGGCAGTGATTCAGAAGTGCCTTTTCTGGTCGGCCTGAAGCCCAGTCACATTACATGCAGCATCGTTTCTAACGCTCTCTCCCTCTTGTAAGATGAATCTCATGTCAGGAAATTCAGCTCATTGCTGCGTATGCTGGTCAATTACTGTGACAACTGGCTGTAATAATGACACTGTATTCTTGTGTATGTCCTTAAGTGTCCCAATCATGCCAAATCCCACTGCCAAAGGGAATGTCTTTAGCAGGCACATCTATACAGAACCAGTTTTATTTTTAAATGTGACAATCACTTTTTTAAGGAATGTTGTAACATTACGGTCGGGATCAAATGTTTGGCATTTACTGCAGTTATGCTCAATGACATCATGTTCTAAGCATGCCGGCAGTTTGCAACCCGAGTAATGTCACAATGGCAATAATATCAACTCCGATGGAATATTCAGACATGATGCAAGAGTTTCCTTTTTTCTTGCGTCAATAAGCACCTCATAAGGGCCATGTTATAAGAGCCCCCGTTTTGTATTAATGCTCGTTACATTGCTCTGTCATATTTTATGAACTTGTCACAAATGAATTATTAAGTTTTACATATTGTTTATGTCTGTCAAAGGAATAAATGTGTTGGTGATAATACTTGCAGATGTACTTGATTCATTTATTGAACTTTTAGTTGCATATGATGCGAAATATAGAGCGCAAATAGTATGTGTTTCATATGGTTAATTGTGGGTGTTACTGGTTAACTTTTAAGTAAATCATTTTGTTACTAGTTCAGTATATGTATTTTTACTGACCTTGATATGTAAAGCGGCAACTGCTCAGCAAGGGTCGTGGCTTCGGAACATCACGTAAATTTGATGAGACGAAACCATTCCACCAACTAGATCCTGAATGTCATTTCTTGCATAGTTAATTAAGTCTGGTAATTCGTCGCATTAAAAAAATTGTTAAATATATTCCTAGTTGCTTAGAACCGTTTTTTTAGGTGTGATGATGATGGCTCATCACCCAATACAATAGCTAGGTATTAGAAGGGAATTATCAGCGGAATTATCACATTTCCAAGTGACGACGGATGCTCGGTACGTGTCACAAGATTACCTTGTCTTAACAGACAGGTACATGGAATTGTATCAAACAAACTTTTATCTGCAATGTCATATTTCTCATAAAGTTAATTAGTAAAATAGCTCTTGGTAAAATTAGTCAAAGAATTGATTGATCTAGTTTTAATTGTGTAGAGCAGTTTTGTGTGTGCGTCACGAGACGCTCTGTTATCTTTCTTATCACTTCGGATGTGTTGACACCTGATTGCCCCCTCTATTGTTCCAGCCATTTACAAGTTATTGCTCCAGGGAATCACCATGGCTGGGCTCTCCACAGGACATATGGATCCCTTCAGATCTGTTGATTTGAGTACGGTGGAAGGTCAGGCTGATCAGCATGGTACACCAGAGAACATACACTACTTGCCATTTCCACATGGAACCGAGGATCCAGCCGCAATACTGTTGCGGGATGTGATCGAGTCCAGGGGTTGCTGGACTGGCATAGATCAAGTATATATCGTGGAGGTCTTGCTCCGCTCCATTCGTGCAGGGAATCTGGACTTAATGAACTGGGTGCTCTGTGGCGCCCGCATCTCTGGGATCAATCTGGCGGATCAACCAGATGGGGAGAAGGGGTTAATCCATGAGGTGGCGTGGACTGGGCGTGTTGACATGTGCGAGGCACTCCTCGACGCTGGTGCCAGGGTCAGGGCCAAGGATCAGTTTTGGGAAGAGCCCATCCACTGGGCCGTGCGTGGAGGACATCAGGAGATGCTGAGGTTTCTCGTGGACAAAGGTGCTGACCTGGAGGCAACAGGGTGGCTATACAGGACCCCTTTGCATTTTGCGGCCAGTCTTGGAGATTGTGACATTGCTTGCTTTCTGCTGGAACGAGGAGCAAATCATCTTGCTAGAGACTTGATTGGCAACACCCCCTTGGACTTGGCAAAGGAGAATGATGAATATGAAGTTCATGAGCTAATCCTTATGGTATGTTGGTATGTTTGATGGTAACCTGTCACTCACATGCACTGTGGTTGTAAGACAAGTCGATAGTATGGGAAGGGTAAGGGAAGGGAAAGGATGGCAAGTTTTATTGAGGCCAGACTGATAATCTCAACTTATCATCATTACAGTCTAAAGTGCGGAAAACCAAACGGCGATCTGATGCCATCATTTCTTCCATTGTTGCTTTTTTGTTGCTACTGTTCACTCATATTGTTCTGTGAGGGTATTTCCATGGAAACCTTGATGACGTCAGATCACCGTTTCGTTTTCCGCACTGTATGCTATTCTTCATGGAGCTATATTATTTTGTCTGGATGATTTGTCTTACGACCAAGTGCATCCCCTTTAGTGGATCATGACAAGTGTCAGCTACACTGTATTACGGGAAGCTGAACTGAGAGTGCTTTATAACTCCACAGGCTGAGCGTGTGAGGTTGGGGAGAGCACAACATCCTGAGAGAGCGGCTGATCCTATTTATCAGCGTGATGAACCAAAGGAGGCATACCCCAAGTTGTTTCCGCTAGGTACCTATGAGCAGGTCACAAGAAAGCTGCAGGATGTGATGGACTCCATGGATACCTGGAGTGGCTTAGAGCAGGACCTTCTCCTGCAAGCACTGCGCCAGTTCATTCAAGAAGAGAATGTGGTCGAAACAGAATGGCTGCTCAGGAGCTGCCTGAGCTCCGGGAAGTTTCTAGCAGATAAACCGGATGGGAAGGAGGGTTTGATCCATGTGGTGACTCGGACAGAGCATGTCCAACTGTGTCAAATGCTAATCAAAGGTGGTGCCAGGGTGAGGGCCAAGGATGAGTGGGGAGACGAGCCCATCCACTGTGCTGTTGAGGGAAGACACCAGGAGATGGTGCAGTGTCTCCTGGACAATGGAGCTGACCTGGAAGCGAAAGGGGATAATGGCTGGACCTCTTTGCATGTTGCGGCCATGCTTGGGGATTATGACTTAGCTCACTTTCTGCTGGAACAAGGTGCAGATTATCTTGCAAGCGACATTAAGGGCCGTACCCCCTACGACTTGGCAAGGGAGGAATATGATGATGTTGCTAAGCTCTTCCTGGTTAGTATGTTTCATCATAACCTGGCACTTATACATACACTGTGGTTATAAGACATGTTGACTGATCATGTAAAAGCAGGGCTTACGAAACTGTTGGTCGTGAACTTAATATTTGGGGTTGCAAGGAAGGGTAAGAAAATTAATTATTTTCTCAAAATTATTCGATTCCTCTTGAAAATTATGGCCATAAGTTACAGAACAATTCAGATACTTGACAATATAGTTGTCAGTGATTTTTATTTTACTGTTTACCAGACTTTTCATGTTGGGAAATGGAAATTTGCACATCTGAGGGGGGGGTTGCGAATTTCACGAGACAATTTTTTGGGGTTATTGCCAACGAAAAAGATTGGGAAGCACTATATACTGTTGTGAAGGGTAAGCGGTTGAATGGCAAGTTGTGGGACCCGACTGATAGTCTCAGCTCGACACCATTTCCAGCCATGGTGTCCTTTATGGAGAAATATTTGTATAGTCGGGATGATTTTTAAGTGCTTGTCCCTTTACCCTTTAGTTGATCATCATGACGAGTGTCAACAAGTATGAGAAGCTGATGACTATTCACCTAAATGAGCGTGCCTGAACTCCACAGGAATGGCATGTGAGGCAGCGGAGAGCCCAACATGCTGCGATAGAGTCTGAGGAGGACCCCTTGCTTTCTCCTTCTGGTGACGCATCCTCATCTTACAACTGCATCGACATCGGAGGACCCTGGTACGAGAGGAGGTTCAGACTCAGGCGGGAATCCTGGTGGACTGCTGTGCTCTGGGTGTGTCGGTGGTTGATTTCCTGGTTGGCCGGATGGGTTTCCACGAAGGTGAAGGAGTGGTGGAGATCAAGGTGGACCCGCAAGTTTTGGAAGGATTTAGCTGTGGAAGTTGGAGTTGACTCAATTGGAGCCTTTGTTGGCTACGTGATTGGGGAACTGATGGGAGACAAAACTTGGGCGACCATGGTCGTGGGTGTCGTCGTGGTCAGGATTGTGAAAGGAGTGATCCAGCGGTGCTTTTGCTGGTCGGATGAATCTCCTTCCACTGGAGGCCGTCCTCTCCCTGGTGTAGATCTCCACCAGCCATGAAGAGTATGTAGGTCAATAATATGGGTGTGTGCATAGGTCAATTACTGTGATAACTACCTGTAGGGTGTAGCGGTAGACTAATTATGTTTTTTTACGTACCGTGCCGGTACATGCTTTTTTACGTACCGTACTTGGTTATGTTTTTTTACATGCTCATTATGCAACCTATGAAAGCAATAAAGTTCATCCACAGCATCCACAGTCCAAATAAATCGTCATTAAAATTTAATTAATATTCGAATCCAGCGCAAATTGAGTGACAGCGCCTCTATCGGCAGGAACTGGCACTAAATAAAAAAGGCGGACCAACAACCTCAACACTCAATACAAGTTGACGCATGCGCAAGTAGCTACTTCAATATTCAAGCCAACGCGCATGCGCACCGTGGCAGTGCACCGTGACTGTTCAAACCCCCTGGCCTTGCCTCTTTGGAACCCAAGATGGAAGCTCGTTTCGAGAGGAACTTGAAGGAGCGTTGGGCAGGTACTGTGTGACCCTCCGGCACCCAGAGCCTCTGGGTACTCCAACTGGGTCAGGGAGGGTGCCGTGGGACTGGGAGGGAACAGCTCAATTTGTGTGCAAGGCACCCCATGTTCTATTTCCTTCCTTCCTTCCTTCAGGCTGGATCAGCCCCAGCCGCACTCGTGGAACATCAGGTCATCTCTACATCATCCGGTGGACACCGCTGATGAATTAGTGCGGGTGGGTATCCCTCCACGGAAGACATCAGATTGTTCTCTCGTTGTCCGTGGATATAGCAATGTAATTGCTCTGCTAATCAGGATTAATTTAACCGTCATATGTATAGTACAAAGACTAATTGCAACCTTATGCTTCGAATGGTTCTGAGAAGCTGAAATAATGATTGCATAGAGAGATTTGGTATTACGACTATTTGAGGAGGGAGGAATGTGAGCTACGAGGATGAGGAAGGAAGTTGCAAAAGTGCTGACCACATAGAATCATTGTGAATAGAGTAACAGCTGGTAATGCTTTCTGGGTCATAGAAGAAAGCGAGATAACTGCATTCCCAGAACCACTTCATTGTTACGGACCTGGTCTGCCCTGTTGTTTATCGGCTTATGTAATGCTGCGGTTATCTGCTGTGTCATTACTATTTGGAAGCAGGCTGTGGAATTTGTAACATGATGACTAAACATGGTGATTGCACCGAGTGGCACTGCGCTCGTGCAATCTGATAATCCAGTTGCATGTAATACGTTGCAGTACAAAAACGCATTTGCTGATTAAAAAAAAAAAAATCATGACTTTCAGGAGCTGTAATTAGTCCACATGATTAATGAGATTATTTTGCAGATGACTTCCGGTTGATATGATGGACGGAACGCTAATGATGATTGAGGTGAAGCCGGAGCTTGACCTTGACCTCGAGTATGAAGAAGTGGACGAGGACCAGTTCGAGTCCTTTGTCCAGTGTCAGTTATGTCAAGCCTGGTGCCAAGATACCGACACGTTGCAGGCCCACGTGACGTTCGCTCATCGGACAGCGGACGAGGTATATGCCAGCATGCATTCAACCAGATTCTAGTACGCTAATGTATTATTATAATTGCAGAAAGTTGCGGCAACACAATCGTCGGACTCGGGTTGCAGCAGTGACGCTGCGGAGTTGACGGACGGTATTAGTGAGCGTCTCCTTTGCAGTATTTGCTGTGACTCGTTTAACTCAAATGCGGAACTCAGTAGTCACCTCGCCGAGGGGACATGCACTAAACCAGTGATGTGCCGGAGATGCCACGGTGTGTTTCAGACTGCTATGGAACTCGATTCGCATGCATGCCAGCCGTTATCGCCACCAAGCGAAGTAGAATTTAATGGGGTTAAAATAAAGGAAGAGCAGGACGAATTGGAAGAGCCATTAAACTTGGCCGATAAAGCAGTGGAGATAAAGCAGGAGCTGGATGAATTGATCGCTGAAGTGAAGCAGGATAGCGTAGAATTAGAGTCGAATCATGGGGTGTCCAAGGTCGATATTGACGGCTTGGAATCACAGTCGAGTGTGTGCCCCAATTTGGGTAAGAGTACGCAAGATGTGAGCAAGTCAAATTCAGCAACAGTGGGCCGTGTGGATGGTACAAGTTTGGAAAGTGTCGATGCGAATGTAAGTGCCCGCTCGTGCAACACATGCGGTTCACGCCTGGTGTCCGAGGATGAGATCGGTCTCCACAGCCGTAAAGCAACATGCGAGGGCGACATCGCCTGCAACCAGTGCAGCCAAGTGATCTGCGAATGTCCCAAGCACTGCCTGTGTCCGTGTGGCGCGAGGTTTGGAAACGAGATGGCCGTCTGGAAGCATCTGAAAGCCTGCGAGGTAGCGACGAACTTGTACGGGCTGCCATATTGCAACGTTTGCCACAAGAACTTTAAGAGCAAGAAGGAGAAAGAGGACCACACATGCGGACGCGATAACAGGTGCGGTTACATCATTGCCAATTATGCGCAACTGTTAGTGGCATAAGCAATCAGGAGGAAAGACATGCGGGAAGTCCCTGCTCTTTCCTCTTGATTAGCATCCTGTGGGGAATTCCCTCAGAAAGATTTGGTAATCGGTCTGAGAATTTGTTTTTGATTATGTGTCGGTCCTTTCTAGCACCCATTGCTGCCAGTTCTGCCCGCAAAGGTTTGAGACCGCGGAGGAACTCAAGTCTCACTCGGTTAACCACAGCTTCAAGTGCCACGAGTGCCACAAGACCTACTCGTCTAAGGGGCGGCTCAGTCGGCATTTTCTGGTCCATCTGCGGAAAACGTACCGGTAAGTGTGCGGAAGCTGGCGAGATATCGTTTCATTACATCGAGAGTTGCCCACAGGTGCCAGAAATGCCCGAAGGATTTCCGGTCCCAGTCGCAGCTTGAGATCCACGAGTGGTTTCATGAGAGGGACAAAAAGGGGAAGGTTGTGGTGTCCGAAAAAAAGAAGGAGGAGCTTATGACTCCAGTTGCCAGCCTGATTGTTGCCAACATGGTGGGTACATGCGATTCACGTATTGAATCTGAATGTGACTTGTTGCCTTCCGTGCAGAAAAAGATAGCGCCGAATCCTAACCCATCAGGCATACCAGTCATCTATACCACATCCAGTTCCTCAAGCATCTTGCAGTATGCCATCCAGCCCAAGCTCGTCCCGCTTGCGCCCGCACCAAGCACCGAATGCCTCAAAGAGCAGCGGCAGAATTTCAAGGCGTACAAGCGGTTCATCAAGTCCTTCAAGTGTGACTTCTGCCCCAAAACGTTCTACCAACGATGCCAGATGGTGAACCACAGGCGAGTGCACACTGGTGAGAAGCCGTTCGAATGCCGATTCTGCGGGAAGAAGTTTCCGTGGAAGAGCAGCGCAATCATACACGAGAGGCTGCACAAAAATGAGAATCCGTTCTCGTGTAAGTGCTGCGGAAGGTACTTTGAGGACAAGGATGCGTTACAGACGCATCATGAGACATGTCCGCGCCTGGCCAGATAATAGTGCCGAAGACAGGTAAAACTCTGGGTGACACCGCAGCTGTGGAGGATAATTACGATAGAACTAGATAAAACCTCTCGAGTGGCACTGTAAAAGCCACTTTAGGTACACAATAATACGCAAAATGTAATTTCGAAACAAATCAGTCGACGCATCCGATACCGCTTGTGATATGAAATGCATCACATAGTATGTAACGAGTGATTTCGTCATGCTCTTTGTGATAATTGCGCTCATATGATTTTACCCGAGATCGATCGTGCTTGTCTAGTGTAGCTGTAAGCATAACGACAAAATAATTGCAAGTGTGGGCTAATTAAATTGCCCCTGATGGTAGCCTTTAGTAATGACATCGCGACTATTCCTTACCGTAATTAATGCTGTGTTTTCAGGTGACTTAGTCGTAGATCACTTGTTATGGTGTGTTTCAGGTGGGTCCAAAAAAAAATGTTTTATTGTTTTATGTATTTAGCATTTAGTTTTTGTGTTTAATTTCACATGTTGTAACCTCAAGTGGCTAACTAGCGAGAAGAATCTGGAAGCAGGCTGTCATAAAAACATGTTCGAACCAGTATGAGCAACTACGTACGAGCACAAATCAATCAGTACTGTTGTATTACGTAAGCTTCTCTGTAATGAGCCCACACTTTTTCCGTTCTAATTACAAGAGTCGTAACAACACAACTGATTGATTTGAACTTGTAATTTGGGATGTCATTTCCCGACTCTCACATTCAGGTAACAACACCACTTAGTACAAAATCCGTTGTCTTAATAACGATTTTTTTTTTTGGGTTGTATCGAAAAGCATGACCTCATCTTTTTTTTTTTTTGTACAACTCCCAGATCTCGTTGTTGGCATAATTTCAGTGTAATAAATCAGGGCGAATAAGGTTTAATTGCCAGACATCACATTGGGGTTTTTAAAAATATGTACTGTGTGAAAGTAATGTGGAAAATATAGCGTGATTGAGACATTGTGTTTGCTGTATTTTGCGATTGATGTAGGCAGGCTGTTGGGGGAAAATTATTAAGTTATTTTGAGTCAACAAGGACACTCGTATCATCGACTTGTTTATTTCGATTGATAAAATAATAGCATGATCAACCCGTTGTCATTTGCCCTCGTAACTGCTTGCGGAAATATTCAATCAAGGCACATTAGGAACTTGCGCAAACCCCCTTTTTTTGAAACGCTAAAAGCCTCTTTAGGCGACTCCGATGACCCCGCAGCCAACCCTGGCCCCAGCGTTGCCGTTGATCTTGGAGGCTGGATTTCCTCCCCTTCCCAGGTCGTCCCTCTTTGCATGTATGACCAGAGCACGTCCCAGGATGTTGCGTGTGCCAACCAGAGAGATGACATTATCCGAGAAGTCCAGCTGGACCACACCGTCGCTCCCTGCCTCAACATTACCCAGGTCACCCACATGGCGCTGGCTGTCAGTGGGAGCCCCATGAGGTTGCTGAAAATGGCACAAGTGATGAGACGGATTAATAATCATTGCATATTGTTACTACTTATTAAGCAGCTTTGTTCCAAAAAAAAAATAGCTGATTTGAATAATATATTCACTTGTAAGACTCGACAGGTATGATGAAAATCCATGCGAACATTCGCATGAATCCCATGCAAATCTGTTGCTCGAATCATGACAGCAAATCCTGTAAATCTCGGCATGAGTCCCATGCGAATCCAATAAATCTTTTGCTCGAATCACGACATCAAATCATGTAAATCTCTCCATGAATCCCATGCGAATCCAATAAATCTGGTGCCCAATTGACCTTTGGATAAGACCTGACCCTGAAACATGTGGGTCTCAATTTTTACTTAATTTAATATAAATATTATCTATATAAATTATACATTACAATTATATAAATACTATAATTATATTATCTAATTATAATTATATTTATTCTAATTTATACAATAATATAATAAATTTAGATATGCAAAATTTGCTGAGGTCAAAACCAGCTCATTGGCTATTTTGGGCACACCCTGTACGTCTGCATGATGACACCAATATGACTGTATACATACCTGGTGTGACACAAACATGACCCCATGTGACCTCGGACCCTGTGATGCTAAAAATAACCATTGGATGTGCCGCAGGTGCCCAAACTACTTGTAATAATGAAAAAGAAAGAAAAAAATCTCCACGTGACCTAAGTAGCCTTAACCTCCTTGCTTTGATGATGACTCTCTTTGGAGAGAGGCTGACTCACAACATGCCGATATTTTTTTCCTTCTTCTTCTATCTATTTCGGAATTCTCGAGACGAAGAGGTCAATCTACAAAGGTCAAGGGGGAAAGGAGGAGGAGGAGGATTTCGAGAAGAAGAAAAAAAACAAGCTCACGTTACTCAAGGTCCATCACGACCTAGGTCTTTTAAATATTTTTGCAGATTTAAAATTGAGCTGACTCATATGACTGATTCTGACCAATCACTGATCCCGTTACAAGTTAATAATACATATCAATGTAGCAATTTATAGTTACATTATTCCTGTACATTTTATTAATATTAGTTTTCATTAACACCAGTAATAATAATATATTAGAATCATTGATATATTAGCGGCATAGTAATATTTAAATTCAAATTAAATTAATATTAGAATTATATTAATATCAGTATTCGTATTATTTTACTAGTATAGTATTAAATTCAGATTAAATATTGAAGTGATAGTAGTATTATTAATAATGGTATATTAATATCAGTATTAGTATTATACAAGTATTGATATCAGTGTTATTATTGATATTCACATTATTAGTATTATACAATTAGTATTGATATCAGTGTTATTATATTATTAATATTCACTATCGTATTAGTATTATAGTATTGATATCAGTGTTAGACTTAATGTCAGTGTTGTTAATATTAACACCAAGAGCAATAACGTGAAAATTTCCAACAATTATTGGCAACGCTGCTATAATTACGCCACAAATATGCAAATTATTGCGGTGAGTCAATTCCGCGTGCTAATTAATATCCTTCCAATAATTCATGAAGCGTGTAATTAATTTGGAGGCGTTATTTTTATCTCCTTTATTTTTATTTTTAAGCACTTTATTATTTTGGAGACCTCGAGACGGAGAGTGTGTGTGTTATGCGGAAGGACGTTGTGACTCACTTTTTTTTTTTACCCAGGCTTCCTTCTCCCCCCACGTATAATAATATTCATCGCACATGTTCAATCACCTTTCAATCAACAATATGATTTTTAGTAGATGTGACGTGGCCACATGCGTCGTGCATGTCCATTACCGTGTGTATGTGTCACGCCGGAATTTTTGCCAAGAGAAAAATAATAAATAAATAAATTAAGGTTGCTAGTGCAGGTTGCTGGGGGAAGTGAATCTGCTGGTTGATGACCTTTTAATTATTAATTATTAGTAGGCCTAATCCGGATTTAAATCCAAATCGATCAATTCGATGAAATAAAATTAATAGTGAAATAGCTAATAAATTTAAATATTTAATAGTGAAATAGCTAATAAATTTAAATACTTAATAGTGAAATAGCCAATAAATTTAAATATTTAATAGTTACCAGTGTATACTAAATTGCTAGTTATAAAATAATAGTTAATAAGTTCAACAGTTAAATTGCTCAATGAAAAGTTACAGACGAAATTACTAGCTATTAAATATAATAGTTAATAAGTTTGACAGTTAAATTGCCAAAGTAGTAGCTGCAGAGCAAATTAACTGGCCAGTATAAATCAAATTAATAGTTATAAAATAATAGCTAATAAATCTCCCCGACAAATTAATAGTTATATACTAGATTGTTAGTTATGAAACAATAGCTAGTAAATTTGAGCGAAATTGTCCAATAAATTAAGTCATACACCAAATTAATAATGTACCAGATTAATGGTTATAAATTAATAGTTAATAAATTTAACAGTTAAATAGGTAAAGCAATAGACTATATTGCCAAGTATAGAATAATAGTTAATAGATTCAACAGTTAAACTGCTAAATTAACAGCTATAAATTACATTAACAGTTATAAAATAATAGTTGCTTCATTTAACAGTTAGATTGTTACTGGTACATTAATAGTTATAAAATAATAGTTATGGTACATTTAACAGTTAAATTGCTACTGGTACACTAATAGTTATAAAATAATAGTTAATAGTTAAAACTCATGAGCATCGTCCACGTAGTACCATACCTCTCGCTGGGATTGCACATCCTCCCTCTCTGCACACACTACCGCCACTGTCAGGGACAATGAATAAGGGCTGATGGTACTATGGACCTTGCTGATGACTCACCCCAGACAAACAGAGGCACAGACTCAAACCAGTTGTATACGTTTGTGACCTCATAAACCCGGGTCAAATCCGTTCAATTTTAATAGTTTAAACTATAGCTATTTGCAGACGTACGTGTTCTCTCTCTGAGTTCGCGCGACTTTTCTCAGGGTCCAAGTTGCCTGAGCTCCACCGTCCGGTATACTCACATTGTAAGGGTTGAAGTGTCCTCCTGTACTGTCACACCCACCGGTGACATCCCCATTCTCATGGACATGGAAGCCATGCTCACCAGCGGTCAGCCCGGTCACGTTCCCCTGGATGGTCACCGGTCCGAAAGGAGGGTCCTCCTGGTGGAACCGGACCATACCATGTACCGGACCACCGCTGGGGTCAGTCATCACCACAACAGCATCACGGGCATCAAACTGTGGGGATGATAGTACGGGTGGTGTTCAGACGGGCATGAACAGGTCTGAACCTGGCCATCATACCTGGTATGACGGGAGTAGATAAGCCTCATAGACGTCGCTGATGACATCCGGTATGCCCACTGCCTTCCTGGCTACCACCACAGGGTAGTCCACGTTCTGCTGGTCCGGTAGGGGTGGCCGAAACGGGTTCTGCTCGGGCACAATTGGCCCCGGGGCGTTGTTTGGATGGGGCAGGCCCGAGGCCACCACCACCATTGTTGCCAGGAGGGACAGACACTTGTCCATCATTATGCTGCGGACAGGTGATGGTAACAATAAATAGCTGTACGTAGGGCTTATCTTATTGACAGGCAGGTGTGTGGCCAATATTTAGCAACTGGTTGCTGGGCCGAACAATATACCCGCGATGCTCATTGTATGCATATCTGCTAGGACATTGTTGTGTAACTACGCGTTATGTAAAATTGAAGTGCGGAACTTTACACCTTTGTATCGGCGCACTTAGATAACATCAAGGTTGATTGCACTTGACTTAAGATACGCGTGATAATTGCATTTGCGCCTTGTACAGTACCTGATGAGCTCAAGGCATGCTAACCACTTGATCTAAATGTGGAGCGGATGTTATCTCTGTGTGTTTTTTTTAAAGCAAAGATTACAACGTTGGAGGCTGTAATTACAAGAGGCACTTCAAGCGGATATATCTGTACCGCAACACGTATAGGAAGAAAAATACATAACCGCGATAATAGCTTAGGGGTTGAGACTCTGCCAATCAGATATCAAAAGTGAAGTGTTTGTATAATGCTCCCGATAATAACAAAAAGGCAAGTGGTTTGACCTTTGTGACACGGAAAAGTTTCACGTAACTATATGAAAGCCTAGATCATGATTTATTTTTTATTTTTAGGGTTAGATCAGCACAATGGGGCAGAGTTTGGTCGTCCCCCGGTTTCGTCTCGGGTGGGATTTCCCGGTAGACTAACCACCCAGGGGAATGCACGAAACGGAGTACAAACCAGGACAATACAAACAAACGAACATTTGCTGCCTCTTGTATTATTCTCGCGTCTAAATGAACGTTAGTTATTTATTAATTCGCCTTACTCCAATAATTATTGATGAACTATTGTTATTAATTAATAAATAAGAGTAATTAACTACAAAATAACGAACAAATCCAATCAACTGCTTATTAATTATTAATAAGCAGTTGCTACACAATTCATAAATATCTAAGAGCTATTAACTAATAAATAACACATTAATAACTAATAAATAACAACTATTAACAACTAATAAATAACAGTTTAACTAATAAATAACACACTTATTAATAACTGATAAATAGCTCACAAATATATGTACAATAAATAACATATATCCTAAAGACATAATAAATAACTTATAAGGAACTAATAAATAACGAATAAATAACGGACAAGGAATTAATAAATAACAGACAAGGAATTAATAAATAACCTACGTAAGGAACTAATAAATAACTAATAAAACCTAGCTAATAAATAAGTAAATAATAAATAAATAATAAATAAATAAATAATAAGTAAATAAGTATAACTAATAAATAAATAAGTATAACCATTAGCTCTTGGTATAACTAATAAATAAATATATAAATAAATAAATAAGTATAACTAATAAATAAATAAATAAGTATAACTAATAAATAAATAAATAAGTATAACTAATAAATAAATAAATAAATAAACAAATAACTGAATAGACCAAATATAGAAGCCTTTAACTCTCCAAGGTCAGGTCTATTCTTATTGCGGATATTGTAACAATGAGGCATGTTCATAACCGGTATAATAGACGTCTCTATTATATTCATGGCGATTGTTGTTGAGTGGCGGGTCCGGGAGAGAAAGAAAGAAAAAACACACAATTTCCGTCTCTCTTTTTTTTTTTGCGCAGGTATATATTGTTTCAGTGTCGGTTTAAAATTCAGATCATACATGTTAAATTGTGTCTCTGAATACAAAATTCATCATCCTGCAGGAAGCGTGGCAACTGCGCAGGAATAATGTGCAAGCCCTTGGGATTTGCTAGGCAAAACAACTGATGATCGTTGTTTTTAAAATGTTCCAGAAATTGCCTTATGATCAGTATGACCTTATGGGTTTATTTTCGAACTGGTTTATTTCATTGTTGCGAATTATTTTTTTGTGTGGAATTCATTACATGCGGTTGAAGTACTTTAGGTGTACTTGGCAATTGACGTAGATATATATATTTTATACGATATAAGTTGTAGAATGTACTGAGATTTCAACAATATGCACACTATTTTTTTTAGCAAGCACTGTCAATAATTGCGATCGTATGCAGTAAGGTACTTCAGGTTTGTACTTAGATATTGACGTAGATGCATTTTATATTACAACGAAAATTTTACAGTAATTATAACTAAAATAACTATAAGTATCATATAATACAATGCAATAAAGGATACGCACAGAGTTTCTCGCAAGTACTATCAATCGCGAGCATAATGACATTTCGCAAAAAGAATAGTGCAGACCAAATAAGGGACTTTCACCGTGCAAAAAAACCGGTTTCCAATTTTTTTAAAAATAGCGAGCAGCAATAACTCACCTGACTCTCTTCGTACAGGGACACAGTTGTTGCTTTTGCTGTCCCGACTCCCTCTGCGGTATTAACGCCCAACCTTGACAACCTCTTGCTCAAGTACCAGCAGCATATTACCCTCACCCCCACCACCACCACCACCCCTTGTGCATAGAGATAGGTGACGTCACTCGTAGGAAGACGATGATCCCACCATTAAATTATCTATCATAAATGTGTACTTATGTACTTTTCAGTTGACACTGTTAGTTGTGTGTGTACTACAGGGTGGAGCGAACACCAAGTTCAAAATAAAGTTGCTCCTCGTCGTCTTCCACACACAGCATAACCGGTTGCTAGAGCGAACAATTCGCGCGATGTGGAGACGGGAACTTACTGCAGCATGTCCCGGATTGGAAACGGTACAAATTCCTCGTCTTGGACATTTGCGCCCTTATAATAATAATAATCGGCATATAGGATCATTTAATTATGCATTATTATTAATACTGTTATTACTTGTAATATTGCGAATGATGTTAAATAATTCATTATTAGAGTGTACCCTTGTGGGTGCGCGCCATGCTGTACTTGCCAAGGCGAGTGTGTACAGAGCTGTAAATAATCACGCGTGAGGTCACATGTGTGATAGCTGCGGTTTGCGGAAGCTTGCATCATTATAGGCGGGTATATTTAGAGCACATCATGTATTAGTTATCACGATGTAGCTGTAAAATATATAGTGATTCACGTGCGCTATAGTGATGCTGACAGGAATTTTTTCGTGCCTGGTGGTGGTGTAGGTGACGATGAGCACAATTTATAATTGCTTAAATTAAATACATACGGTAGGCCTACTAATAAAACCGGAATTATTGAAATATATTGAATTGGTCGGTATAAATAAAATATATGCTAAGAAAGTTGCAGTATTAATAATTGTTAATAAATTATGAAATACTGATACATAATAACATCATATTGTGTACTGTACTTTAAATTGATATTGGACTAATTTTAAAGGTTTCTTCATTTTTACTTGACTATTTCATTACGTAATTATGTAATAAATGAAGAAACAATAACTAAATAGGCTACTACAATGCCATCATAAATAACATGAGCATTATCAAACGTAATAAGAAATCATAAACTACAAATATTAATACAGACATAATATGAAGCAGTCGTAAGTATACATATATTAATTAACACGTCATTGTAAAATGTCATTAATTTTTTTCCTGTATACCCCGTTATCTGGCCGATAGGCCATTTCTAAGGGAGTGCGGGTTACCACTATTTGTGGTTTGGACATACGTATTTCTAATTGCTCCAAGGGTAATATTAGGAAGGGATGTGCGAAGTGCAAGTGCAATGTCGTTATATGGTCATTTTGTGAACTCCCCCGGGTGGGTTAGTCTAGCGGAAATTCCCACCCGAAACGAAGCCAGAGATGGCCCAACTCTGCACGAAAGAAGGTGGGAACCCGGGTGGGGATTGAACCTAGGACCTTAACTTCATAATATTTAGTAATCAGTATTAATTTTATATTATGTGAAATATATTAATAAATACGTTATTATACAAAATAACTGTCATAAATATCTCATGGCATTTTCAATAGCAGAAGTTAACTTTAACAGGTATAAACTCATTGCAAATTTATTAGTAGTTTGGTCACAACATGTAGCTCCAAATTACATTTTTAAAAAATCATATTCTCGTTTTATTCCGTCTTGCTATCAAGTCTGCAGCCATAAAATGCGTTATTAATTATTAAAAAGAATAATTAAAAAAAAGAAAAAAAAAAGAATATTTCCGACGAGGATGGGATTCGAACCCACGCGGGCAGAGCCCATTGGATTAGCAGTCCAACGCCTTAACCACTCGGCCACCTCGTCTCACGATCCTTCGCCCTTCCAAAGAGACCCCCTTTCGATCCCAACAATCAAAGCAGCCTGGCAGAGTGGAAAGTTAACAACACTTTAATAATTGCAATAATAATTTCCACACTAAAATTATTGAAAATTTATGTAACTACCAATCATATGATTTACTACGAAATATATAATATATTATTTTTGAACAGATCCGATGTGGTGGGTGGGAATGCGACCGAGCGCCAATCGAACAAAGCCGCGGTCCAAAGATGGCGGAGGAAGAAGGAGAAGTCGAGATGATATCGGAGCAGCCTGGAACCTCCTCATCTGGGAAGGCCTCCGGTGCGGAGAAGGCCAAGAACAAGATGCCTTGGTCAGTGGTGATGGCCACCCCCACGGATGCCGGGGTCTGGAGTTGGAAGGGGCAAGGGCCTGAAGGGAAAGAGGGAGTTTCGAACATCCATCAATTTTTTTGTTCTGAACTTTAAGCATTCCCTCAGTTGTTCTTGGCTTTAAAATTATATTTTACAATAAAATTGTGCCTTACATAAAATAATACTTGGGCCAGTTACATAGGAATTACATTTTATTTGAGTCGTACTGTACATTTGACGGAGACAGCATTTTATTTGAGTCGTACTGTACATTTGACGGAGACAGCATTTTATTTGAGTCGTACTGTACATTTGACGGAGACAGCATTTTATTTGAGTCGTACGGTACATTTGACGGAGACAGCATTTTATTTGAGTAGTACCGTACATTTGACGGAGACAGCATTTTATTTGAGTCGTACGGTACATTTGACGGAGACAGCATTTTATTTGAGTCGTACTGTACATTTGACGGAGACAGCATTTTATTTGAGTCGTACTGTACAGTTTACGGAGACGGCATTTTATTTGAGTCGTACTGTACATTTGACGGAGACAGCATTTTATTTGAGTCGTACTGTACATTTGACGGAGACAGCATTTTATTTGAGTCGTTCAGTACATTTGACGGAGACGGCATTTTATTTGAGTCGTACTGTACATTTGACGGAGACAGCATTTTATTTGAGTCGTACTGCACATTTTACAGCGAGTACATTACGTAAAGTACATTTCATGAAAGAGGACGGAGACTAATTACGTAAAACATTACATTTGGGACAAAATGTCAGGCGTATTGCATAAAAATGGGTACTTTTCAAGGGTCGGCCGGTGGGGTTGGAAACTGCATGCTGTACTTGGTAATTGCTTGTAATTGAGCAGGTGATGGCCTGCAAAGAGAGGGGAAGGAGTGCTCAATCCACCGACTAATTATTTTGCGGTTGCAGGGTTGAAAAGTATAGGCCGCAGACTTTCCCTGAGATTGTGGGCAACGAGGAGACTGTGTCGAGGCTGGAGGTGTTTGCTAAGCAAGGGAACATGCCCAACATTATCATTGCCGTAAGTTTATTTCGTTGAACATGCCTGTCCGTTCAATGCACTTGAACAGAGGATTTGTGTTAACCCAAGTTATGTAACACAATCCGGTTTTAAAGTGCTAGATTAACCGTACCGTTTGTGTACATGAAGCGAGAGCTAGTGTTACCATAACCAAATGATTCATCGAGGTTATGTTATTCCCTACTCGCACACTCATGTTGAGCGTAGTTAGTAGTGATAGGCCTCTAGAATATAAGTTCTAATCCTGGTTCTCCGCAGGGACCTCCTGGCGTCGGTAAGACCACCACGATCCTGTGCTTGTGCCGGCGCCTGCTGGGCTCATCATTCAAGGATGCTGTACTGGAACTGAACGCATCGAACGACCGGGGCATAGACGTGGTACGAAACAAGATCAAGATGTTCGCACAGCAGAAAGTAACACTGGAGCCAGGCAGGCAAAAGGTGATCATTCTGGACGAGGCCGACTCAATGACGGAGGGCGCGCAACAAGCGTTGAGACGAACAATGGAACTGTACAGCCGGACAACGAGGTTGGACAATTACATGGCCATACTGACAAGCTTATTAATGACATACGATATTGCAGATTCGCTCTGGCTTGCAATACGAGCGAGAAGATAATCGAGCCTATCCAGTCCCGATGCGCTGTTATCCGCTACTCAAAACTGAGCGATGTGCAAATTTTAGCGAAAGTCATGCAAGTATGCAAGGAGGAAGAGGTACGACTTGCACATTCCACCCATGATCGCTTTACTAACTAGGTAATTGCAGGTATCGCACACGGATGACGGCCTCGAAGCAATTGTGTTCACAGCGCAGGGCGACATGCGGCAGGCGCTGAACAACCTGCAGTCTACGTACCAAGGTCTTGGACATGTCTCAAGTGAAAATGTGTTCAAAGTGTGCGATGAACCGCATCCGCTTCTGGTGAAACAGATGCTCCAGCACTGCCAAGGAGGAGACTTGGAGGAGGCGTACAAAGTCATGTCGCACCTTTGGCGGCTTGGTTACTCGGCCGAAGACATAATCGGAAACGTTTTCAGGGTCTGCAAGGGGATGGACATGCCAGAGTGGCTCAAACTACAGTTCGTCAAGGTCGGTTGGGGTTAATTAATTAGAATAATTACTTTTAATGATATCTAATGACAAAGAATATAATGAATAAAATGACATGAATATAATAATGAAGTGATTGATTGATGAATTAATTACTGAACTGATGAATTAATTAATTAGTGAATTAATTGATGTATGGTTGGTTCGTTCCAGGAGATTGGGTTCACTCACATGCGGATTGTCCAGGGTGTACGATCCCTTCTGCAAATGTCAGGTCTGTTGGCCCGGCTCTGCTTGAAGAGTCAGGAGGTCGCATGATGACTGAAATAAAGCGGAGACGTTGCATAAACATTGCAAACACAGTATGATTTATATTTTTTTCTACCTTCGAATACGTACAAAACCTACTTCCCTGCAAAAATTATGCACATTAACGTCTGCATTGTTCTGGTTAATTAATGATACAGATAGCATTTGCTGGGTTCGTACGTAGCTAATATCTACTTTACATAAATATTGTTTTTACATTTTAATGAGTCATGACTCGTTATGCATTACTGACATCTTCCAAGCGACGCTATGCCCAACCCTGTTCATCCCGAGGCGTATGACCTTGTCTCCCGAGATTCCACCCTCGGGCCCTATCCTTTGCCCAATTAAGGAGAATCCGGCAGTGCGAGCAGACATGAAAGCGCTTGTGGTCGTGCTGTCTCTGGCTCTACTTGCGGATTCGCAATCAGGTCGGTATGCGTTTGTATTAATCAATTAAACGAACCAGTAGAGCTTACTTACTTGGCTAGATAACAGTAACAAACAGGCCTGGCATTATGGGATTATTACCACAATTTTTAATGAAGTGTGTGCAAATTTTACGTACATTTATGTGCAATTTGTGCCCATTTCACCCTTAATTTTTGTACGCTTAATCATAATTTTTGTCCACTCTATGCTTAATTTTTTGTACATGCTTCATTTTTGTACCTGTATGCATAATTTTTCGTACATATCCGTAATTTGTGTATACTTATGTCTAATTTAAGCACGTAGTTTCATTTCTGCACAATTTATGCATAATTTGTCGCTCATTTCATCCATCATTTTTGCACATTTCATCCCGAATCTTGGCACTGCATTACAATTAATTTTTTAGCACATTTCATCCCTAATTTTGGCACTGCATTACGCTTAATTTTTTGCACATGTCATCCCGAATCTTGGCACTGCTTTACGCTTAATTTTTTGCACATTTTATCCCTAATTTTGGTGCTGCTTTACCCTTAATTTTTGCACATTTCATCCCTAATTTTGGCGCTGCATTACACTTAATTTTTGCACATTTCATCCCTAATTTTGAGGCTACATTACGCTTAATTTTTTGCACATTTCATCCCTAATTTTGGCGCTGCATTACGCTTAATTTTTTGCACATTTCATCCCTAATTTTGGCACTGCTTTGTGCTTAATTTTTGTACCTTTATCAGACCTTTATGCATAATTTGTCGGCTTGTCGCACATTTTGGCACACATTTTATCCATAATTATTTTTGCGTATATTTTATGCCGAATTTTCGCCAATTTTATGCCTATAATATTCGAGCTAATTTTGGGTCCGTTTTTGTGCACAATTTTCACACAATATTTTTGCAAGACAATCGCACACATATCGGCTTGGAGTACCTATTGTGTTTCAAACCAACCTGTGCGAAAAACATTGCGAATTGAACCAACCCCTGCTCAACACTCCGTCAGTGGGGAATCCCCTCAGATCGCAGTTGCCAAATTTATACTACAACACAGCCAACAGTGCAAACGTATGGACGTGGCAACCTTTGCACACCTTTGCATTTTTGTGCAAAAAAAAAAAAAAAAGAGGCGAGGTAAATTTTGCGCAGCATCGCTTTGTTATTTTTTTTAATGGACCAAACGCGAACCGGTCTCAGTGTACGACAGTGTGGTAGTTCGGGTAGTTCCTATCAACCAGTATTAATCTCAGTTGTAGCTCAATGGGGGCAGGTAAGGAGGGGGGTTTAGAGCCGGTGTTAGGACCGGTATTGCCAAAAAAATACCGGTATTATTTGCAAAAAAAATATTTCGCAAACGGTATACACACGGCCATGTGCTTTTATATACAAGGCCGGGCGCCATATCCTGCCCGTTACACTTTTTTTTAGGCACATTCAATACCGTCGTACATTTAAAAAAAAAATCGTGCTGTAATTCAACAAATAATTGCGCCATTAATTTTAAATGCGGTTTGAATAATTAGCTCGGGGATCATGGCTCCAAAAATCATTAACTATAAAAATTTAAGTACATATTGACACCGATATACTTTAAATTAAATAATTAACGTCCGATTTCAGTGCTAAAAATGGTTGTAATTAGGCTCGCTTTAATTAAGAGAGTGACGTCATGAAAGTTGTTGTGCTCGGGACGCGGTCGTGACGTCACATCACCACATGGCACTTTTAAAATATTGTTTTATTCGAATAATTTAAAATACATTATTTCAGCTCAATCAGGTCATACTCTATTTTTAACTAATTTAAGTCGCGTTCCGGTGTTAATTGTAATTAAAACAAAGGCCGTGAAGTCATGAACAACTGGTGACGTCACTGAACCACAATCCGGCTTCTTAATCAAATTTAAACCCGGTGGTACTAACGGGGTACTAACTAGAACGCATTTAAATGTAATTAATTTAAACCCCCGCACATTATGTCGTTTAAACCGGCAACAAAGCGTGTGACGTCATGGTCAATGCTAGTGACGTCACAGCACCGATCAGCAACATGGCGGTTAAATGCCCTGTTTAATCCCAGTTAATTAAACATGCTGTGTGGTACTGAACGGATCGTAATTGAATTTAGCGAATTTGCAGCTCATTTTGGTGTTAAATAGGTTGTAATTAAGGACGTTCGATTCGGGTTTGAAGCCAGTGACGTCATAATCCAAGATGGCGACGGCGACGCTTGCGTGAAATTCTTTTTTTTTCTTCCGTTTCCGTTGTTCTTCTGGGCTGCCCCCCTACCACTTCCATTGTGCCCGATTGTGGTGAAAACGCCCTGTTTTTGGTGCGTGTCCCTACCCCCGTCCAACAACGCAAAAGGTTGTGCGGAGCTGTACATTCCGGCCAGCAGCCAGGAGGATTACAAGAACAAGAAGGAGAGGAAGCCTAGCCGCACCCGCTGCCTCTTACTAGTCATCGGATCGGTCTCATCCTTGTCCCTGATCGCTAGCTGCGTCTCCCTGGGCCTACAAGCCATGCCCTTCAGAGGCGGTTACACTCCCAGGCCAGGTACACACACACGGAACAACAAAAAAAGGTTTTTGAGAGAGAGAGAGAGAGAGGGAGGGGGGGTGTGTATAAAAGGAACCAGACCGGTTTGGGTAAGAAAGGTAATAGAAAAGGTTCTTTTTTTTTCTTCCCTCCTCCCCATCTTGTTTGTTTGTAAGGAGAAGGTCCCCCCCCCCTGTCCTCCTCTCCAGCCTATTGAATATGGGGAAAGGGACGGTTGGGGGCTTCATTTGGTGCTGGGGAAGGGAGCGGCCAACACTCTGGAAGAGACACGGATAATGGCATGGGTTCATTTGCACATTTGCGGGGGCGTACGGGATGCATGGCCAAGTACCGGTTGCATGGGGGCGTATGGGGCGCAGCATGGCCAAGTATCATTTGTGGGGGGGGGCGTACCAAGCGCGTACTGGTTGCGGGGGTGTACTGGACACGTACTGGTCATGAGGGCTTAGTACTAGTTGCGGGGGCGTACCGGACACGTACTGGTTATGAGGGCCTAGTACCAGTTGCGGGGGAATACCGGACATGTACTGGTTGCGGGAGCCTAGTACTGTACCAGTTGCAGGGGCATACCGGGGATGTACTGGTTGCGGGGAGCGTACCGGATATGTTCTGGTCATGAGGGCCTAGTACCAGTTGTGGGGGCATACCGGACATGTACTGGTTGCGGGAGCCTAGTACCAGTTGCAGGGGCATACCGGGCATGTACTGGTTGCGGGGCATACCAAACATGTATGGTCATGAGGGCTTCGTACCAGTTGTGGGGGCATACCGAACATGTACTGGTTGCGGCAGCCTAGTACCAGTTGCAGGGGCATACCGGGCATGTACTGGTTGCGGGGCATACCAAACATGTATGGTCATGAGGGCTTCGTACCAGTTGTGGGAGCATACCGAACATGTACTGGTTGCGGCAGCCTAGTACCAGTTGCAGGGGCATACCGGGCATGTACTGGTTGCGGGGCATACCAAACATGTATGGTCATGAGGGCTTCGTACCAGTTGTGGGGGCATACCGAAAATGTACTGGTTGCGGCAGCCTAGTACCAGTTGCAGGGGCATACTGGGGACGTACTGGTTGCGGGGCGTACCAGATGGTCAGGATGGCCTAGTACCAGTTTAGGGGGCATACCGGGCACGTACTGGTTGCGGGGGCGTACCGGGCGTGTACTGGTTGTATGGAAATGTACTGGTTCATATTCGTTTCCAAAGGCAGCTCGGATTGCCGTGCCTTTGTGTCACAATTGACCGAGAGTGCCAGACGACTGGGTGCAGGGATGTACTTGTTGGGGTGCAACATATTTAAGAGGCAGCGGTGCCATGGATTTGTTTGTAATTGCTGAAAGTAACTGGGTTAATGGGTGTGTACGTGACTGGCTACGTACAGGTTGTGGGAGTGTACTGGTTAAATGGCGTGCACAGTATTTGTTTTAAAAGGCAGCTTGCCATTCCTTGTTGAAAGTAATTGGGGTTCATTATGTGTATCCAAACGGGTTAAGTCACTTATGAAGCCTTTGTTTGTAATTGCCGAAAGTTGCTGGGTTAATATCTGCGTATGCTACTGGCCATGTACCGGTTAAACAGGGCGTACTGGTTGCATACTGCTTCCATGATCATGTACGGATTAATTGATACATACGCAGAGACTGAAGTGAAGTCTGGTCAAAGTCCAAGTCTGGTTCTTGGGAACCCACTACAGTATCAAGTGACTAACCGCTTGGCGTACACGCAATGGAAAGGCCTAATCGACACCGGAATGCCTTTAGCGAGATAACTGCATAAATGTTGCGTACACTTTGGTCTCCATAAGATGCCCTGTACATTGTTTTGCGCAATGCAAATATGACACATCACAGCTTGTTTGTCAGCCTGTGTTATGAGAGAGTAACAACTGCTGGCCGTAATTCTTTGTACATTTCCATAAGTAAATCATGTCTCGTCCGTTGGCCTTCAGATAAGGCTCTAGGAGCGATAGTTGCCTTCATTGTACGAACTGATCACTTTCGCTACTTCACGTTGCGGCATGTGTTGTTTTCTTCGGTAGAGGTCACTTACGCTAGTTGGGCTTCGTTTTCTGGCGCGATGTATTAAGTTGGTAAACACTTATCCGATTGTTAGGGCGATCAGCGATTGGTTGTGGTACTTGCAATGTTCCTGGTATGTTGTTGAAATCCATACCTTGCAGCATGTAATTTTAGCGAATATAGCCTTCTAGCCAACATTTTCGCCTGATCGTTTTAAGAGCATTACACATGCTTTAATTACCATTTTTTAATTTTGCTTGGGCATTGATGGTGTGTGGTGGATTTTTTTGTAGTGTATTGCTTCTAGTTCTAATCTATTTGGCTTTTATTTTTTCCCGCTTGTAGAACTTAACTTGCAAATTGCTTTCCTCCAGGCTATGTGAGTAGACATCGCCCTACCCTGTCGAGCCTACTTACTCCGACACTAAACCAGTTACGAGCATGGCCATCCTACCCCAGCTTCTACCGGGTCCCATTCACCTTAATCGGTACTGTGGTCATGAAAAGAGCGAGTAACCCGCCTCCAGACGGGGCTACGAGGTTCGCTTGGTTTGCTTCTGTCGGGGTCACGAAGCGCTGAACCTCGTAGCCCCCCAGCAAATGTGCTAATTACGGTTTAAGTGAGTGAGTGTATGTACACAGTTTGGTCGCATTCCTCAACCACGAGGTGGCCCATTGGCGAAAAAGCCTTCCTCGTCTGGTACGTCCTCCCTGCCCACCGGTAACGCCAGCTTTGCCAAGCGCGCCACACCCATGAAAAAGTGTGGGACTCCAAACGTTGGTCAGGCTTCCTCGCGATGGGTACCCGCAGGTAATTTTTGAAAAAATAGTCCAGACATGTTTGGGTTTATGTGCAATTGTCTTGCAAGTCATGCGATGCAGGTACCGCAGTAATTGCAGCGTTTAACTAAACGACTGTGGTAGTTTATTATTTGATTGATTTACTACAGTATTTAATTTCACATCTAATTTAATCCTTATTAATCTTGATAATGTATTAATTAATTTGATAATGTGGTATTTAATCTAATATTGTTATTAATTTATTATATTATGTAATTTATTGACTTGTTATTTATTATATTTTGGGAATGTGTCATTTTCTGTTGTGTCGATTAAATTGTTATTAATTGATAACTATGAATGAATTAATTAATTTAGTAATGAATTGTTTTAATTATTAATTTGTCACTATCCCAGTAAGTAATTTAGTAATGAATTATTTTAATTAATTTGTTAGTATCCCATTAATTAATTAAATGTATTATTAATTTGTTACTATCCCATTAATTAAATGTATTATTAATTTGTTAGTATCCCATTAATTTAATTAAATGTATTATTAATTTTAATACGTTATTATTTAATTTATTATTCACTATTTTAATTGTTCTATCAATTTATTACGTATTACTGTACCATAATTAGTTGCATGTAACATCACCTAGCATCATCATGTATTTTAATTTATTAATTAATTATTTTAATTTATTATAGTAATTTATGTATTATTTGGTCGAGAGGAATTAGTTGGATGTAACATCGCGTAGCGTCATGTAACAAGAGAATGCCACCAGATGGTTGCGCTATTTTAAAAAAAACCAATAGTTCCGCGTTGAATGTTGGTACGTACAAGAACGTACCAACGTTCGCCCTCATTACGAGCAATTTCAGTAGATTCAGGTGCAATCATTTGGTCGCAATTTGTGCTGAAGTCATTGCAAATATTTTCCTCTCTTTTTCCACCCCTGCCAGAGGAAGTGACGGGTATGTTTCCCCTTGTCGTTGCGATTAGTCGTGTGGCGGTCCACTGCATTTTTTTGACTTCTCCGCAGGTCGTGGCGGGTATGGCTCCGGTTTTGGCACCGGCATGCAGCAGCCTCCCCCGCAGATGCAGCAGCAGCAGCCGCCGCAGCAGAACCAGCCGGCTCGCACCCCGTACTCGACCAGGTCTGCCATGAGCCAGCAGCAAGGGTCGGCCATAGTGTTCAGGCAGGTGAGTCGGGTCGAAAGTCCAAGGTCTTGTGGTTAAGATCTTGTCTACTCTCAGTTTGGATGCACTCGCAAGCTGGCGTGTCCCACCTAAGGTGCCGATTTGTGCCGAAGTGTAGCCTAGCCTGTGTGTGCATCCAAATTAAGTGAAGCGTCGGGTTCCTCACCACAGGGGTGTCTTCTTCGATTAAAATTTTTGTGTCTCAATATGGCGAGTCGACGACGGATAAAAAAAGTTGACAATTTGAAAGCCAAGAAATGAAACCCTGGTAGGGAGGATCACTTTTCGCCTGCCGCTGTTTTGGGGTGCCGCAGGTGTGGCGGACCCGTCTGCGGGGGGCTCGCCCCAGGGTGCTGCCCATGGGCCTTTGAAAAAAAAAAAGCTCTACATGGTTGGCCCCCCAGACATTGGGTCACCCCCTCCCGAATATGCCAAAAAAAAAAAAGAGATCGCCCCCTAAACGCGGCTGGCCACAGAGCGGGTCCCCCCTTGTCTTCCCCGACCCACCGTCCCGTCCCCCTACCTTTCCCATTGTTCGTTAGCAGCAACAGCCGCCTCCGCCGCCACCCCCGCTGCCTAAGGTGAAGCCGCCTGCTGAGCCGGTGCCTCCGCCGCAAGCACAGCCGTTCCCACCTCCTCCACCGCCGCCGCCACCAGCCATCCCGCAGAAGGAGCCGGTGAAGCTAGAGGATGACGTGGCGATGGCGGCGTTGGATGCAGCCGACGCTCCCGACACACCCGTGACTCCCAGGAAGCCAGCATGGATCAAGAGCAAGGGGGCCGGTGAGTGTGAGTTAGCGCGGATTTGAAGGGTCCACACACATCAGGGCTGTACACTGTCCACTTGCTAATCTCATCTGTCCCCCAGTGTCTAAAGTGTCGAAGGGCACGAAGAAGAAGCGGTTGAACGCCCGTCTTCGCAAGATCCTGCAGCCCAAGAACCCAATGATGGTTCTGACCGAGCTGCGTCCGGGCATCAAGTTCGACATAATCGAGCAGAAGGGACCCATACACCAGGCCATCTTCATCGCCAGCGTCGAGGTTAGTTGTCCGCACCTGGTGCAACTCAACGAACAAACAAGCTGACGAACACAATGTGACCAGTACGAATTGACCGGTTTAATCCCCTTCAGGTCGACGGCAAGAGCTACACCGGCCAAGGCGGCTCCAAGAACCAGGCCAAGCAGAACTCGGCCGAACGTGCGCTGAGGGCCATCCTTCTGGAGAAGCTGTGTCAGAGTCCAGGCGCCCGGGCTTCAACCGCTGGCGAGAGCAACGGAGGCGACTCTGCCGGACCCACGCCCATGACCACCGAGTCGGTGGAGGACATGGTCCTGACCCCGCTGGGCACCAGCAGCATGGAGCTGGATTCAGGTAGTGGGCCGAACAATAAGGGATCATGCCACGTACTGTCTTGTGAGTAGTTTAGTCCAGTCGGAGCTTCAAGGCTTTCCGCTTTGTCCTGCTGAGATGCTCTCGCTTTTGATGTACCAACCGAATGCGGATTGTAACTCTTGATTGTTTTCGCAGGTCTTCTAGGCGACAGCACGGCTGGTGTGCGGAAAGGACACCGGAACGTTCCCGAGGACGAGACGCCATGGAACTCGCTCGCTTCTTACGCTATCTATCGCCTGTTCTGCGAGTGGCAGACCCAAGGGGTGACTCTGCCTGCTTCAGTCCTCGGTGGACCGACTGATCCCAACGCAGCCGCACCAAACGCGCCACTGGGGGTGTCAATAGACTCTGAAGATGGAAAGGTATGCGATTGTCGCTCAAGTGTTTGCATCAGTGATGGGCATAATTCATTTTAAAATGACAAATTGCCTGCAAGTCAAATCATTCAATTCGTCCGTTTGGAATTAATTCCGAGTTGAATTGTGCCCGTCACTGGTTTGCATCATGTCTAACCCGACATGTTTTTACAGGGCGAGGCACAGCGTATCCCAAAAGGCAGCGTCCCGCATCCGATGAAGGATCTGCCACCGAATCCGGAGCAACGGAATCCGACGATGCTGCTGCACCAGTTGCGTCCTGGGATACAGTTCACCGATGTATCTGAAAATGGGAGGCCACCAAACACGCAGTTCACCGTAGCCGTTGAGGTCGACGGAAGGACTTTCGAGGGAACAGGTCAGTACAAAAAATAACGGGCATTCGTTGGCATAGCCGCTAACGAATCTTTTCGCTTTTTTTTTTTCCAGGCAAGAACAAGAAGGAAGCGAAGCGTGAGGCGGCCAAAACCGCTTTGGTAGCCGTGTATGGAGTACTGTATCCATAGGCTTTAGACGAGAAATCTCTACAATTTATTAAAACGAATCATGTCCGTACCTTTGGCACATCAAATTCATTCGTCATGGATGCTAAAGCCTCAACGGCAACATAGAAAAATTCAGGTGTCATGTTTAGCCTCGTATTACATTCAGTGCATGAAATCTTGTACTACTACTACTATTTGTTTTGTTTATTTTTGACATTTTACATTGTCCTTTTATTTTTTTCCCCTCCGCAAAAACAACTGATGTAACATTTAGTGGGAAATGTCTCGTATTAAAAGGAGGATGACGAGAAAATAATTGTACAGAGTTGAGACTTTCTGATCCCGGATCCTAGATTTTTTGCTATTGAAGTGGTCGTAATAGGCGTAATAGGCGTAAAAATTAATTAACATCATTAACAAGCAGTACATTTCAGCCGACGTCTCAATGTCATTAAGCGGGAACAAACAATTATGCTAATAATAATTACGTTGAGGTTCTCAGGGAGATTTGTAAAACTAATCGCTTGTACTTCAAGTACATTATGTGGGGATGTGCACTTACTTCAAGTACCGATAAGGCACATGGTCATCTCGCAGCCGATGTCCGCACACTTCCACCACAAACCACAGGCCGGACACAGCCATACCCATCATCCACAGATAGAAGACGTTCCCAAGTTTGTTGATGTCCAACAGCCGTCCCTTCCTTACCCGCAGACTGTCCGGGTTGTCCCTCAGCATCTTAAAGTACTTGTTTAGAAAGTTCTGGTAGTTGATCCTGGACTCCAGTTGCTGGAACAGATGTCCCTGGAACGTCCGCCGGATGGTCCTGTCGTGCACCTGGAAGTGGACGTGATCTCGACCGAAGCAGGGACTGGTGTAGGAGTTGAGGGGCTTCTCCAGCCAGAAGAGGGTCTGCGGATTGCCAGATGCGTCCATGAAGTAGTGTCGCTCTCGGTTGTACAAGTAGTCGACAAGAAGGCAAGCGTAGTCTGTAGTCTGGGTGGCCTCGATGCAGTCGTGTATGGAGTTGACGATGGTGGTACTCTCCAAAAGCGATCTGTACAATGTAACTTAACATTCTTTTCATACAAAGGCATGTTAACCTACCTGTACACTGGATTGTCCAGTTCCTCCAGGATCAGCGAGAGAGCCACGGACACCATGAATGTACTGCCAACTTCCATCCGGGATTCCAGGAGCTCTGGTGCGTTTCGAGGCAACCTCTCCGGACTCGGAAAAGTGATGAGAGTCACCAGTCTGGTCTTGTACAGCGTGACCACAATCAGTGCGAAGAACGACATGCATCCATGGAGCGTCCGGGTTCGGACGTACCGGCTTGCTGGTTGCTCCAGAAATTCCCGGAGCATGAACCGAGCATGGGAGGCCACGGAGCGGGATTGGTCCAGAAAGCGAAGAACGACGGAGGTTCCAATCACAGCGAAAAGCAGTGCAATCCACATGCTGGGAGCGTACGGCTGGAATATTACGTACCATTTGATGTCCTGTCGGGGCGTCCTGGTTACGAAGCCTCCGTGTAAGTACGCAATTGGGTACAAAAGCGCAACGGCTTTGGCCGATATAGGCGTAAACAGGATCAGACCTAATAATTGAAATAATTACTATGGTATTTTGCAGTACTTGGAAATAACCTACCTGACATGTCGACTTCTCCGCTAACGACAGCCCTTGCTATCCCAGACAGGCTTCCGTTTGCCAGCAGCTCCTTATCGCTGATCTCCGGAACCACCACGGTCATGGACATGTTGAACACAGCCTCCCAGTACAGGACCATCTCCTCTTCAAACGACAACGGCATCTCTTTTCTCTTACGTTTTCTAGCGTCCTGCACATCTATGTCTTCGACGAACCCGACAGCCACTTTCTTACCATTCATGTTCATTGGAGGGGATGGAAACAGTTTGTGGCGGTCCATCCCTGCAGAGTACGTAAAGCGATTGAGGGAGTCCTCGCCTGATGGCATACAGTTGTAGCATACGTTGTGTACGATCATGGCTCTGCTGAAGTGTGAGAGCATCTTGAGGGCTATACCACGAACCGGATCGTCGAGAAGGATCGATGGATGCGGATCACTCGTGTGGATCATAACCGGATCGATCAGGTTTCTGAGCATGAAGTGAGCCGCAGTGTGCATGATCAGCTCCGGCACACTGGATATGTTTCGGGCCAATATCAGGTTGAAAGCGCAGGATCCTCCAGGCCACAACCTGGATCTGAGTTCAGGCGGTTGCGTTCTGAAGGACAGCAGATGCTCCGGTTTCCACACCCACGGATAGTCTGAAGGGTCGTACTGAAACGAGTCCATCCGACTGATCACAACAGGTCGGTTGATCCACACCAGCATCTCTTGCAGATGACGCAGAAGTTCCGGATCATCCATACCCACCCCCAAGGAGCACTCGGGGTAATGCCGCTTCAGGATATGACCTACGACCGATGCGACGGCTGCACTCTCTTTGTCCACGTCCACCAGCCGGACATTTCCTGACTAAAGAAGCATCAAAACAACTTACATGAAATTTAAAATAAACAAGTATCGGCTTACCGACAATGTAACGAGCAACAGGACGGTTAATGTCGCACCAAACATTTTTGTGCGTGCAATGACTCTCCAAGGCGCATTAGAAGCGAGGCAGCTGCAGAGTTTATTTACCTCAAGTAAACCCCAATTTCCGGAGAAAGTCGTGCGCCACAAAACCAAGTAAATGACAGTCTTCATGTACGCACTTATCCGATCACACTGATATAGTAATGAACACCTTGATTTTTACCAAAAATAATTTGCAGTTTTATTTCACAACAATTATTTTACTGTACGACGTATGTTAATTGCATGATTTCATGTTTCTTAAACATATTTAGATGCTGACTGTCATGAATTATTACAGCGCACTGTGCAATTTTCGAGTAATCTTCTTCGCCGCAAGTCCTTGGGTAAACCGTACAGTTACCCTGTAATTTTCAGGGTAAATGGGTACTCATGATTTGCGCTTCAGAAAAATGTGGGTCAAAATTATCCGTAGGTCAACATTTATTTTTGGCATCCTTCGTACAGCTCAAATGGTGTGGTTCAATAACAAAATGTTTCCAAATATTATTTGGTAGCCTGTTTCATATTATACAAAAATTTAATGTCAGTTGTACTAATTGGTCTCTCGCACATGCACTGTACTTATTGTACCTAGGGAGTGTATTTGTCACCAGTGACAACACATCTCCTAGGTGCTTGGTGCTGTGTAAACAAGCTCATTCCAAAAGGAGACTTGGGATGGCAAGTACTGCTTTGCTCTTTGCTGCTCTTGCGGTTGTCATCTTCGGTACCTTAGGAGCTCCGTACCCAAAGGACTACCACATCGTGTCCACTCATGTCGTACCGGTAAGGTGGAGCCAGTCTGTGTTGGATTGGATTAGTATGTCCCCTACTCTATGTACAGTACACAAATTGATGAATATTATGCTGGTACTATATCGGTCAAAAAGTTCGAGCTCGATCTATGTTCAGCACATTATATGATCGAGTAGATTTAATTGGAAAATTTGCATATTTTTTTATTAAAAAAAATAATCGGGCGAGTACAAAAAAATTCGGTTTCGAATTAAAACAGTCGCTTATTGTGGACAGCCTACAATAATTAATTAATACATTAATAATTATTAACCAATTAAATAATATTTAAAAATCCCGTTCTTTTCCGTCAATCGGAATTGCTGATTGCTATTCATTGTTGATCAAATGTTCATTTCAGTTGATTGTTGGTCGAATATGTCGATTTCCGTTCATTAATTGTTAATGTAATGATGATTTCTATGGTTAATCGAATGTTGATTTCAGTTCATTGTTAATATCTAATGTTGATTACAGTTCATTTCCAGAGTCGAATGGTTTGATTTTCATTTGTCAGTCTGATCAGGGAGCATAAATACTACATAAGAGGCGCAAACATTCGATTTCCGCGTCTCTCTGTTTGGGGCCGTTGCCAACGCTGGCGGCCATCTTGAAGTGTGGGCAACGCCAACGAGGTATAAATAGGGTACAGGCAAAAAATAGGGTCCGCCATCTTTGATTCGCTCGTGTTCTTGCCGTGTAGTTGCCGTGGCCGCCACAATCATCAAAGATGGCGGACTCTCTTTTTGCCTGTACCCTATTTACCCCTCGTTGGCGTTGCCCACACTTCAAAATGGCCGCCAGCCTTGGCAACGGCCCCAAACAGAGAGACGCGGACATCAAAGGCCCCGACAGAAGTTTGCTGGTCTAATGTTTTGATTTGAGTCCATCGTTATGGCTCGATGTTGATTGTTAATTGGATGTTGGTCCATCCACTTCTGGAGTGCGGTTGACCACAACAAAATTTCAAGTGCTAGCGGTACACTCGAGAAGAGGGGGAAAAACCGCATTTTGTCAGGCAAGCAGGCCACTTTGCACAGTTGTTCCTTCCAGGCCCAACTAATGCTGGATTAGGTTACAATATTAATTTGATTTGTTTTAAATGTCCGCAGCACACCACTCGCTTCAAGAGATCCTTGTCGTCACCATCCCACGAGGTAAGTTTCCGTATACCCGGCATGATCATGCAGGATTATACAACACCTGCTCATGTCTCATCATCCTCAGACCCGACAAAACCAAGATGAGGATTGTCACTACCTGTCGCTGACCCACGTGGATCCTGACCTCGACTTCTGTTTCAAGATACATGTAGAGGAAGGCCTGAGGTTGGTCCTGATGGACAAGGAGGGCGAAGAGGAGTTCAAGTTGCCCAACACGCCCGAGGGGGCATTGGTCAAAGGGTATGCCACGGCCGGGGTCAGGAACTCCTCGGCTCTTGGTTACCTTCACGAGGGACAGTTCTTCGGGCGCCTCGCGGTGCACGGGAAGGACTTTGTGGTCGACCATATCCACACGCATGACGCGGAGGGCGCTCCTTTTCCGGCACGTCGGGACCACAAGGCGATAGTGTACCGGCATGTCGAGCCATCCAACCAAGAAGAGACAGCAGATGATGACGGCAAGGAATTACGGAGGTCCAAGAGGGCAGCTCCAGAGAAGTTCGGGGCTTTCGGGAGGCAGGCCAAGGAAAAGGTGCCTTTCCATGAGTACAACCCAGTCAGGACCTTCCACCCGGAGAGGTGAGAGTGTATATATGTCACATATATGTCACACAAGCATTTGCCACACGCCTTTCATATCCACAGGACCTACCCTGTCGTGTGCAGACTGGTGTTCATGGCAGACCACGTGTACTACAAGTTGGTGGCCTCTGGATCGGAGGGATCCTTGCTGGCCTTCCTGAAGGTCGTCACCTACGCAGTCAACATCCGGTACATCTTCTCGCACGTCAACTACGAACCAGGCAAGCCGAACCCTGGAACTAGGTCGGACAACATACGATTCAGAATCAATGATGTAAGTCTCACACCTTTTGTATCTTGAGCGGGGCTCTCGAACCATCAGTTAGTGAGAACTGTGAGTGTCTTAAAGACTGTGATGACAACACTCTGACTCCTCCTTGCAGATTGTGCTCTTCAAGGATACAGACCAGGAAGGTTATCCGATCACCAGCTCCTTCGAAGTTACCAACGCACAGTCGTTCCTGGGGGACATGAGCATGGGATTGAACTTGCAGGAGTTCTGTCTAGGGATCGTCGTCTCTGGCCAACTGTTCAAGGAAGGCCCTCCCGGTGAGTTCCGCATTGTCAATAAAGCAAAGGTCTTCCTTACCTTTTCTTGGCTTGTCAAACAATTGATTGTTTCCAGGTGCCGCCTTCGTTCCGACTCCGAAGAAGATGACTGGAGGGATATGCGAGGAGACCTTATGGGTTGGAGGCAGGATGATGAGCAGGAACCTGGTTGTCGTCTCGGCAGCCGCCAGTGAGACGACCCTGAATCCCATGACGAAGACGTCGACCACCATAGCCCACTACATGGCCATAGCCATGGGAGCCAAGGACGAAAAGAGCAAGAAAGAGTGCCACCCGAAAGGTAAACATCCTATACAAGGCCAGTTAATCCTCTCTGTAATGTCCCTTATTCCGGCTATTCAGACCCGGAGAAGAACGGCTACTATCTGATGTACAGCGACGACCAGAGCGGAAACCTCCCGAACCACTGGCTGCTCTCAAACTGCTCGAAGATGGACATCAAGAGCACCTTGAAGGAGAAAATCAACTGCTTCACTGTTGGTGACACCTCCTACTGCGGTAACGGTGAGTATTATTTTACAGTCCTCCCAAGGGTATAGTCTAACGGTGTCATGTTGGGGCTACCTGGCATGATGGGAATCGAAGACATTTTTTTGAAGATGCCATGACGTTGTGTTACTTTGTTCAGGCATCATCGAGCGAGGCGAAGAGTGCGACTGCGGCACTGAGCACGTCCGGTTCGAGTGTGGGGGTCACAATGACTGTTGCCAACTAGCGTTGCATCCGGAGGAGTGCAAAATCATGTAGGTTGTCGCAGGTCAACTCATCGCAAACCTATAGGGCCGTATTCAGAGTCAACAACAAGAAGTTAGTGCAGTGCTTTAAACCACGTGACTCAGTTCACTAAGAAAAGTCGCATTCAGAGTCGCGCTTTAGGCCTAGTGCGGACTTAGTGCGGACTTAGTGCGATCCTACTAAAGCGGTGCACTAAGGCAAAACTTAGTGAACGGGACCCCCTTCTTTTGCGTCGAACTAACATCGAAATAGGCAGTGGCGGTAGTTTGAAAATAACTTAACAGCTTTTTAAACTGCTGCTAAGCGATTTTTGGCGCTCAATCTTCATTTGTTTCCCCAGCCTGGGGAAACCAATGAAGATCGTCGCCCTGGGGATTAAATCAACATTAAATGAAGCACGAATGAAGATCGTCGCCCGCCGACCCCAGCTCTGATTTTTTTTTTTTCGTAAATTCGTCATTACTAATTATTTAATCATCTAAAATGTGTTTTCAGGTCTATAAAATGTATTAAAATCGAAAAAAACATGAATCAATATTATTTAAAAGCCCATTTATCGTACAGACGGTGCCCGAAAACCTGCCTGTGAAATTGTGGCAACACCGCGTCTCGCTAGCGCAGTGTTCGAACCTAGTGCGCTCCTCTAAGTAGGCAGTGAGGCGACTCTGAATGGGAGCAACTAGTGTGGCGCTAATGTGGACCTAGCGTCGCACTACAAGTAGTTAGTGTGAACTTTTGCACTGCATTAGCGAACGACTCTGAATACGGCCCATAGAGTTGGCTTGTTGTTTTATTTCCTTGAGAAGACGGATGTGTTGAGTTTGTGTGTGTGTGTGTCTTTTCAGTATCCCAAAGCCGTGCGCCGACGGAAAGAAGAAGTGCGCGATGTGCGGCGAAGGGAAGAAGGACAAATGCGAGGCAGGCGAAACACCGTGCGCACAGGGAGAGGTTCCGTGCATACACTGGGCCAAGATGTGCGACGAAGACGAGAAGCCGTGCGTCGCCTGCAACAAACCCGATAGCGTGTCGAAGTTCTTCCCTCGCGTTTGCACCGAAGCTGAGATCAACGACAATGCCACGAGAGTATGCGACGAGGAGGAGCCGCCGTGCATCCATTTCAGGATGTGCGAGGAGGAGGAGATCCCGTGCTTCCCGTGCCTGGACATGACCACGACGGACTGCGACAAAGAGATGGAGCTCGAGGGGAAGAAGAGCGGGCTGGCCCGTGAGAAGTGCGAGAATAACCAGAACCCCTGCAGACCATTGGAAGAGTGCGGGACTGGAAAGAAGTCCTGCAAATTTTGCCCCAAATCCGGAGATTGCAGGGAGAAGGACGGCTCGTTCAAGGAAGGCTACTGCGACACGGACCGTTTGGAACCAGAGCTTCCGTGCGCGGTGGACAAGCTGTGCGAGCCTGGCGCCAGTCCCTGCGTTTTGCGGGAGGTCGCCGCCATGACTAGGGATTGCCCAGACTTCCATCGGGACGAGCCGCCGAATTACGTCCTGTGCCAAAACTACACGTTTCCTTGCAAGCTTATGCCAGCCTGCACCGATAACTCGAAGGCCTGCGACCCTCCAGATGAGGGTAAGTATTGCCAAGATGGGGTGCCATGCGCCCCGAAGACGGAGGCGTGCAGATTGTATAGTATACCTTGCCTCGTGGAATGCCCCGAGGGCAAAACCTGCACAGATAATGAGCTGTGCGGCCCTACCAAGAAGCCGTGCGTCAGTCCCAAGCTGTGCTCATTCGGAGAGAAGCCCTGCACCATGTGCGGCCAGCCAGGGTACCCGGAGTGCTCGACCTGCGACATAATCAAAGCCTGCGGGAGTGACATGGTGCCCTGCGTCGTGAAAAAGGCCTGCGAAGATACGGAGACGCCGTGCAGGTGCGGAAATGGAGACGAAACGTGCGATCAGATCTACGGGCTAGAAGATGTTGAACGCGTTTGCTTTCCGAACGAGGTGTCGTGCTTACCAAGGAAGGTGTGCACCGGAAGCGAGGGTCCGTGCAAAAGTGACAGGGTAGATCCGGATTGCCCCCCAGCGGCAGATGCTTATGACTGCTCGCATGACGAAATGCCGTGTCAGTGCAAGAAGGCTTGCGATAAGGGCGAGAAGCCCTGCCTGATGAAAGCTGACTGGGACAAGTGCCAAATAAGCAACACCAGTCTCACCGTCGATGAGCGAAATTGCTCCGATGCGGATATCAGGGAGTGCTATGCCAACACCTACCCCTGCATTGAAGCGAAGCAATGCAAGGACGACGAGTGGCCCTGCACGAGATGCGGCAAGCCAGGGGAGCCCTCGTGCACCGACGGTGCATGCGTCGCAGAGTGCTCCAGACGTGCTTGCACAACATCATGCGCGAGACCCTTTTGCAACCAAAGCTGCGAGTTCCGGTATTTTGACACGTCGTTGAACATTCCTAAAGGCTGCTGGCGTGGCAATTGCCTCAAGGCCTGCAGCGAGGAATCTCGACCATGCTACGACGAATGTTGGGAATGCGACGCCGCCTGCTCGACCGAGGCCTGCCTGGGAACATGCGCTGATATCAGGAAGATGTGCGATGTAGAATGCTTAGGTGTCGTTCCTGAGGGCGTGTGCGGCAACAAGTGCGATCTGAATCACAAGAGATGCGACAAGGACTGCGAGTCCCAGAAGAAGAGCTGCCTCTGGGCTTGCAAACTCTGCGTGAAGGGATGCGAAAAGTGCACGACCTGCTCGATGGAGGAGATGCCGTGCGAACACAAGCCGGTGTGCGGGTCCGAGAAGACACCCGAAAAGGACAATTGCTTCCGGATGCCGGTGGCGTGCGTGGTGTGCAACAACTCGTGCACCGAATTGGAGGTGACGGAAGGTGGCAACGAGACACGGTGCGACCCAGGGGTCAGATCCTGCGAGGTGAACAAAGACACACACTGCCAGATGCTAAAGACTTGCGCGGAAGATGAGACGCCGTGTGTGCAATGCGGCGCCGCAGGACAGGAACCCTGCAGTGGATGCGTCGACAAGTGCAAGCCTGGGGAACTGCCGTGCTTGCGTCCGGTGATGTGCGATAAGAGCGTCGGCCCGTGCTACGTGGCCGGCAGCAGCGACGAGGATAAACCGTCCAAGTGCTTCCAACCAGATGTGAAGGTGGACAGGGAGTGTTTGACAAACGAGATATCGTGCGTGTGTCCGACGAAATGCGCGGAAGACGAGGAGCCTTGCAACCTCTGCGAGGGATACGAGTGTAGCTACGTCGAGAACCCGTGCGCTCCGGGCCAGTTCAGGTGCGCCCGTGCGCGCGACTGCGGCGAGACTGAGGTGCCGTGCTGTCAGAAGGTGTCGAATAGTTGCAGTGAGGTGAACTGCGGTGCTGCGGAGCTTCCCTGCCTGGAGGAGATGCTGTGCGAAGAGGGGGTTCTTCCGTGCGTGCCCTGCGGCAAGGCGGACCAGCCCAGGTGCGGAGACTGCAACATCACGTGCAAGCCGAGCAAGAGGCCCTGCAGAATCCGGCCCATGTGCAGCTTGGAGGAAGCCCCTTGCTGTCCGATCGATAACACAACGTGCGGAACATCCAAGCTGTGCAATAAAGACGAGGTTCCTTGCAAGCGCATGCCCATGGAGTGCAAGCTGGGACAGGCACCTTGCAAGGAGGATTGCATGGTCGATGGCAAACGGGATCCATCGTGCTTGCAGTGCGATTTGCTGCCGTGGAGCGAGACGGAGAGGGAAAAGCCTTGCGTGATGCCGAGGCAGTGCGATCAGTACGAGGTTCCGTGCATACTGTGCGGACGTGAAGGGCAGGACCCGTGCACCAACTGCTCCAAGCCGTGCGACTACGGGGAGTTCCCGTGCAGGAGGGTCGAGCCGTGCAAAGCCGAAGACCCGTGCGGAGCGACATCCAAGTCGGGCGAGTGCAGGCCGAGCGAGCTGCCTTGCCAGGCATACAGGGACTGCCAACCACTAGAAGTCCCTTGCGTCAGGTGCGGAGGGAGCAGGGACGAGCCGAAATGCGAGGACGTGAAGCTGCCCAAGATGGCCTGCGGCTTTGCGGACCTTCCATGCGTCTCTGTTGTCCAATGCGAGGACGAGTATCCATGCTGCAGCAACGAATCGCTGTGCAAGAGGCAGTGCGACATTGGCGAGGTGGCGTGCAGAAAGGCGGAGGCATGCGAAGAGCGGCTGCCGTGCGCAGAATGCGACGAGCCGCAGGAATGCTCCGAAGTCCTTCCTCCGGAGTGGGCCTGCGACTACGACAAGATTCCGTGCCTCCAGGTGATGCCTTGCAACGAGAATGAACAGCCGTGCTTCCCGTGCAGGACCGACGTCGAGTGCTACGCTGTCCTGGCCCCCTTGGTGCCGTGCAGGGCAAACCAGATCCCGTGCAAGAAGCCCGAAATGTGCGGAAAGGACAGGCCATGCGTGTACTGCAATGCTCCTCGCCAGCCCATGTGCGGGAAGGGTCAGGTTCCGTGCGCTGGAAACCAGGTTCCGTGCCAGAGGGCCATACCCTGCGACAAATTAGGGAAAGGGAAAGCCCACTGCACCAAGCCCAAGGAGTGCGAGCTCGACGAGAGGCCCTGCCTCCCGTGCGGGAACATCGGGGAACCGGAGTGCGATGCCAAAAACGATGATTATCGGGTCTGCGATCCGAACGAGGTCCCCTGCACCCCGCAGGAGCTTCCGTGCCAGCCCAGTCCAATGGGGAAGGAGAAGCCCCTGTCCCCGTTCTACGCCCTTACCAAAGACACCATACGGCAAAGGCCATACGGAGATCAGAAGGAAGGATCGGCGTCTGCTGCCCTGGGCAAGGCCTCGGCTCTCTTTTGGTCATGCGTCGTGGCGATGGTCCTCACCGGTGGAAACGCCATCGCCCTTGTCCTGCTTAGGTGAGACCAGGGTTTAAAGCCGATTTGTTCGAAGAGATTCAATGTTTCTAGTTCTTCGATCAATAAAGCGGCTTGATGAGTTCATGTGTCTTTTGAATATCGCGCAAGGACAGCTGTTGTGTTGTTCAACTTTCAATTTGTATTTATTTAATATTGCACAGGACATCTTGTTGGTGTCACGTCCTCCCCGTTAAATCTGTAAAGGGAAATATCGAAATATAGGTATGTTGGCCTAACGTAACTAGTGGCAACCCCAATTTATTGCACAATTGGTGCTGTGTAAACAAACTAATTACAGAGGAAGAGTCGTGATGGGTTGTTTGTTCTTGGCTGCTCTTTCGGTTGTCATCACCGGAACCTTAGGAGCTCCGTACCTCAGGGAGTACCACATCGTGTCCACTCATGTTGTACAGGTAGGCTCCGTGTGAATGACACAGACTTCCTCTAATCTTCCTCATTCTGTCCGCAGCACACCCTGTTTAAGCGATCCACTTCGTTCCACCCCGTAAGTTGCCGGTACCCAGTTGTACAACATGTGACTTAACCAGTCTCTATCAGCAGGCCTGGCACCACCATGAAGGATGCCACTACCTGTCGCTGACCCACGTTGATCCTGACCTTGACTTCTGTTTCAAGATACATGTAGAGGAAGATCTGAGGTTGGTCCTGATGGGCAAGGAGGGTCGAGAGGAGTTCAAGTTGCCCAACACGCCCGAGGGGGCATTGGTCAAAGGTTATGCCACAACAGGGGTCATGAACTCCTCGATTGTTGGTTACCTTCACGATGGACAGTTCTTCGGCAGCCTCATGGTGAACGGGAAGGACTTTGGGGTTGACCATATCCACACACACGAAGGGTATGTTACGGAGGGTGCTCCTTTTCCGGCCCGTCGGGACCACAAAGCGATAGTGTACCGGCTTGACCATATTGTACAGTTGGATGACCAAGAAAGGGTTGAAGAGCAGACAGATGACCTGAGGAGGTCCAAGAGGGCAGCTCTAGAGAAGTTCGGAACTTTCGGGAATGCGGCCAAAGAAGTGGTGCCATTCCATGGGTATAACCCAATGAGGACCTTCCACAAGAAAAGGTGAGTCACACATGTGATGACCACGCAGGTTCACTTATAGGACGACCCTCCACAGGGATTACCCGGTGGTGTGCAGACTGGTGTTCATGGCAGACAACGAGTACTACAGGTTGGTCTCTGGGTCTGAGGATTCTTTGCTGGCCTTCCTGAAGGTCGTCACCTACGCAGTCAACATCCGGTACATCTTCTCGCACATTAACTACGAACCAGGCAGGCCGAACCCTGGAACTAGGTCGGACAACATCAGGTTCTGGATCCATGATGTAAGTCAAAAAGGCCGGCGTCACGATTTGAGCCTCGGTCGCACGACCAGACGCTTTGCGACCGACAATTGGTGCGACCGAGGCAGGGAGCATAATTATACTACATAAGAGGCGCAAACTTCTGTCGGCGACTTATGTTCGCGTCTCTCTGTTTGGGGCCGTTGCCAAGGCTGGCGGCATTTTGAAGTGTGGGGAACGCCAACGAGGTATAAATAGGGTACAGGCAAAAATAGATGGTTGTGGCGGCCATGGAAACTACACGGGAAGAACACGCGCGAATCAAAGATGGCGGACCCTATTTTTGCCTGTACCCTATTTATACCTCGTTGGCGTTGCCCACATTTCAAGATGGCCGCCAGCCTTGGCAACGGCCCCAAACAGAGAGATGCGGAAATCGAATGTTTGCGCCTCTTATGTAGTATTTATGCTCTCTGACCGAGGCTCAAATCGCGAGGGAGTAAACAAGGATATTTTCCCACAAACTACAACCTCCTGCAGATTGTGCTGTTCAAAGATACAGAAGGTTACCCGATCAAGAAAAGTCCCTACGACGTTACCAACAACGCCCAGTTTTACCTGCAGGAGTTCAGCATGGGGTTGAACTTGCAGGAGTTCTGTCTAGGGATCGTCGTCTCTGGCCACGTTTTCAAGAGAGGTCCTCCCGGTGAGTTCCTCATTGTCAAAGCAAGGTCTTTCTTACCCTTTTTTTTTTTTTTGGCTTGTCAAATAATTTTGTTCCAGGTGCCGCCTTCGTTCCGACTCCGAAGAAGATGACTGGAGGGATATGCGAGGAGACGATATGGGTTGGAGGCAGGATGATGAGCCGGAACCTGGTTGTCGTCTCGGCAGCCGCCACAGCCACGAGTCTGAATCCCGTGAAGAAGACGTCGACCACCATAGCCTACTACATGGCCATGGCGATGGGAGCCAAGAATGAAAAGAACAATGCCACATGCCACCCGAAAGGTAAACGGTCCCCTACACACATACATAAACCCGCAGAAAGTTTGTTGGTATGTATGTATACGCCCGAAATACCTAACACACTTCTAGAGTGCTGAGAGTGCTGAAACTGGTCACACTGCAGATTCAGGGAAAAGTCCGAAAACTACAATTTTTTAAACAAAATTATTGTGGCACAGATTTCGCCGAGAAGGGCTACTATCTGATGTACAGCGACGACCTGGACGGAACCAGGAGGAACCACTGGCTTCTGTCAGGCTGCTCGAAGATGGACATGAAGAACATATTGATGGAGAAAGCCAACTGCTTCCTTGTGGGGGACACCTCGTATTGCGGAAATGGTCAGTGTCCTCCAAGGAGAAACGGCAATGCATGTTTACGTGCCCTCACAGATTTTTGAGCCTCGGTCGCACGACCAGACGCTTTTGCGACCGACAAATGCCTTGTTTTTTGTCGGTCGCAAAGAGTCTGGTCGTGCGACCGAGGCTGATGACATCGTGAGGGCGCTGTAAAAACTGATCTTTACTTCATCATATATGTTACTTTCATTTGTGCAGGCATCATCGAGGAAGGAGAAGAGTGCGACTGCGGCACTAAGCACGTACCGTTCCAATGCGAGGGTCATACAGGCTGTTGCGAACTAGCGATGAACCCGAAGGAGTGCAAAGTCATGTAGGTATCGCCTCTTCCACTGTCTCGCGAGTCAACTCATGCGAACCAGATTGGCGTACTTTGTTATACTTGAACGCCTTGAGCCTCGGTCACACGACCAGACAAAAAATGGGCCCCCATACAGTCCGTTAAACCAAAGAATGATCTGACGTCACTTACCTACTCCGATCCCTCCAATCATGTCCTCGGATCGCTCTTCAAGCAAACTACTGCTAATGCTTAAAAAAAATACGGCTAGTGTGACTACGTCAGATCGTTCTTCGACTTTACATGCCTCCAGTCGTCTCGAGCCAATTCTTGTCGGTCGCAAAGCGTCTGGTAGTGCGACCGAGGCTCAAATCGTGAGGTCAGGGAGCATATACTACATAAGAGGCGCAAACATTCGTCGATTTCCGCGTCTCTCTGTTTGGGGCCGTTGACAAGGCTGGCGGCCATTTTGAAGTGTGGGTAACGCCAACGAGGTATACATAGGGTGCAGGCAAAAATAGGGTCCGCCATCTTTGATGGTTTTGGCGGCTATGGCAACTACACTGCAAGAACCAGGGCGAATGAAAGATGGCGGACCCTATTTTTGCCTGTACTCTATTTATACCTCGTTGGCGTTTCCCCCACTTTAAAATGGCCGCCAGCCTTGGCAACGCCCCAAACGGAGAGACGCGTACATCAAAGCCGCCGACAGAAGTTTGCGCCTCTTATGTAGTATATGCTCCCAGATAAGAGGCGCAAACATTCGATTTCCGCGTCTCTCTGTTTGGGGTCGTTGACAAGGCTGGCGGCCATTTTGAAGTGGGGGCAACGCCAACGAGGTATAAATAGGGTGCAGGCAAAAATAGGGTCCGCCATCTTTGATGGTTTTGGCGGCCATGGCAACTACACGGCAAGAACACGCGCGAATCAAAGATGGCGGACCCTATTTTTGCCTGCACCCTATTTATACCTCGTTGGCGTTGCCCCCACTTCAAAATGGCCGCCAGCCTTATTGGCAACGGCCCCAAACAGAGAGACGCGGAAATCAATGGCGCTGATCGAAGTTCTTATATGTAGCATATGCTCCCTGGTGAGGGCGTGAATAGCTAGGCCTCATGTGTCACCGTTTGGTGGTGTCATTTCAGAATACCGGAAAGGTGCCTGCCGGACGTGAGGAGCTGCGCGATGTGCGGCGGATGGGACCTGAGGTCCTGCGATCCTGAGGAGATACCGTGCGCCGAGGGCCGGGTTCCGTGCATACAGTGGGCCAGCAGATGCATGGGCGCCGATCCGTGCGTCGGATGCAACACGGACAACGGGACCTTCTTCCGTCGCGATTGCGAGGACAGCGACGAAGGAAGGATATGCAATTCTACGGAGCTACCGTGCATGCGATTCAGGATGTGCGACGAAGGAGAACTCCCGTGCTTTCCGTGTCTGCGCATGAGCGATGAACAGTGCGACGATAAGCTGGGAGAAAAGAAGGAAAGGACCGGGTTGTCGTACGACAGGTGCAGGGACGGACACCAGGTTCCGTGCCATCTCCGACAAGCGTGTCCGCCTGGAGCTAAGAGCTGCATCATGTGCGACATGAGCGACGACAGGTGCAGGCACCAGAACGGGTCGTTGCTGGAAGGGTATTGCGACACGGACCGATTGGAACCGGAGCTTCCGTGCTTGGAGGAACGGACGTGCGATCCGGACGAGATGCCATGCGTTCCATGGACGGTGGACCCAAAGGTCCGGAACATGTGCCCAGAGATCGTGGCGAGCCAGTGCCTACCCAACACGCTACCGTGCAGGCTGATGGACATCTGCCCAGAAGACGCGGTGTCTTGCAACGGGACGGACAACAACACAGGTCCGTACTGCTACAGAAACAGGCAGTGCACAGCGAAGACCGAGGCGTGCAAGAAGGGTACGGTCGCTTGCTTCGTGACTTGCCCCGATGGACGGAAGTGCACTCCGACCGACCTGTGCGGTGTGACCAGGAAGCCGTGCGTCAGTCCCAGGCCTTGCGATAATGACACGCCATGCATCATGTGCGGACAGCCAGGGTATCCCGAGTGCAGCTACTGCGAAAGTCCCCTGGCTTGCAGGCCGGGAGAGGTGCCGTGCGTGCCGAAGAGGACATGCGAGGACAGCCACGAGCACTGCAAGTGCAGACCTGGAGACGAAACGTGCAGGAAAGTCCCGGGACAAGACGATGCCGATCGGTACTGCGAGACGAACGAGGTGTCGTGCTACCACAGGAGAAAGTGCACTGGAAACCTGGGTCCGTGCAGGATGGACGGAGTGCCGGATGATCCGGAGTGTCCGGGCACGGACGAGGAATGCGGGGTCGATGAGGTGCCGTGTCGGTGCATGGTTCCGTGCGGGAATCACGAGACACCGTGCGTGAGTTGCGCTCCCAACACGTACCCTTGCATGGAGCCGAGACAATGCGAGGGCGACGAGTCCGGGTGCGTCAGATGCGGCAGGTCAGGAGAGCCAGCGTGCGTCAGTGAGAAGTGCAAGAGCCGGTGTTTGGACGACGCATGTTCGTGTTTCAGGCCCAACTGTACGGCCACATGCGGGACCGACTGCGACCTCTCCTGCACGACCCGGTCCTGCATGGAAACCTGCGGGGACCTCAGGAAAATGTGCGAGGCCGACTGCGCACTGGATGGGTGCGTACAAAAGTGCGGAGTGTACCACGCCAGATGCAGCAAGGACTGCGAGTCCAAACGTGAGAGCTGCATCTGGGCTTGCAAACTATGCGTGAAAGTGTGCGACAGTAGCAATACCTGCTCGCTCGAGGAGGTGCCGTGCTATCCGAAACCGAAGTGCGAGTCAGGACAGGCGCCGGAGACACACGGGTGCGTGCAGGTGCCGGTGCCGTGCCAGATGTGCAACGACACGTGCATAGGCAGGAAGCGGACTGACCCGGACAACCCGCACGAGGTCAATCCGCACAGATGCGAACCTGGAGTCAGCTCGTGCGAAGTGAACCACAACACCGGATGCCAGGAGCAGGTCGCGTGCATGGGCGACACGGATCCGTGCGTGTTATGCGGATATCCGGGAGGGGAAGAGTGCAAAGGAGGTGTCGATCATTGCAAACTGGGTGAGCTGCCATGCGTGCGTCCGAGGGTGTGCACCAATGAGGACACGCCGTGTCATGGAGACAAGTGCTTCCAGCCCGGTGTTGAAACGGATAGGAGGTGCTTAAAGCATGAGATACCGTGTGTCTGCCCGAAGGCGTGCGAGGGCGATGAGACGCCTTGTACCCCGTGTCGTGGCCATGAGTGTAGGACAGCGAAGAACCCGTGCGTACCGGGGCAGATCTCGTGCGTCCTTGCCCGTGACTGCGAGTATAACGAGGAGCCGTGCTGTCACAAGGGGGCGCCAGATTGCGATGAGAACTACTGCGGTACGGCCGAGCTGCCGTGTCTGATTAGGAGACAATGCGAACAGGACGAGACGCCGTGCGTTCGTTGCGGCGACGTGTACGAGCCACAATGCGGTGACTGCAACGTGACCTGCAAGGCGAACCAAAGGCCATGCAGGATCCGACCCATGTGCGAACCAGGTGAGGTGCCTTGCTGTGATGCCAACGACACGTCGTGCATGATAACAGGGGATGCATGCAGGGAAGATGAGGTACCTTGTAAGTACATGCCAAGGGAGTGCGAGCTGGGGGAGTCGCCTTGCAAGTACGTGTGTCCTCCGGGTGCTACAGATTGCGTGGTGTGCGGGAGGATGAAACCGTGCGTGGAGCCTAGACATTGCGATCCGGGCGAGGTACCGTGCATCCTGTGCGGACTTGAAGGACAGGAGATGTGCACTAACTGCTCGAAGCCGTGCGACTTCGGTAAGTTTCCGTGCAGGAGAGTCAGACCGTGCCATCGGACAAAGCCGTGCGACAAGTGCAGACCAAGCGAACTGCCTTGCCAGATGACTGTTGCGTGCAGGGAAGGTATGATCCCGTGTGTACAGTGCGGTGGAAGCTGGCGAGAACCGGACTGCGATGATGTGAAGCCGCCTCAAATCCCATGCAACTTTTCGACCCTTCCGTGCATACCGGCTGTGCCTTGTACGTACGAGTATCCATGCTGCGATAATCCAGACAAATGTAAACGAAAGTGCGACTTGGGCGAAGTGTCGTGCGTCATGGCACGGCGATGCGGGAAGGAACTTCCGTGCACAAAATGCAACGATCCGCTGTCATGTTCCAAGATCAGGCACCCGGAGAAGCCGTGCCGGTACGACGAGGTTCCGTGCATCCAGGCGACGCCGTGCAAACCGGACGAAACTCCGTGCGTCTTGTGCGAGAAGAGCTCCGTCGAGTGCAAGAACAACTCTGTCGAGTGCAAGAACATCTCTGTCGAGTGCAAGAACAACTCTGTCGTGTGCAAGAACATCTCTGTCGTGTGCGACAACAACTCTGTCGTGTGCGACAAGAACTCTGTCGAGTGCGACAATGTGCAGGATCCCAAGCGACCCTGCTGGCCCCACGAAATCCCATGCACTGTGCCCGAAATGTGTGGTGAAGATCCGCCATGCGTGTACTGCAGCGCTCCAGGCAAGCCCGTGTGCAAGTACCGGCAAAAACCGTGCCGTGGAGACCAGGTTCCGTGTCTGAGAGCCACGGAAATCAACGATTCTTGGAAGACCTTCCGTGACTTGGTACTTACCAGATTCTGCGAGTTTGGCGAGACCCCGTGTCTGCCTTGTGGGGACTTCGATGAACCCGACTGCCTGGATAATCCATGCAAGCCCAACGAGGTCCCATGCATCCGGACTACGTTGCGGTGCCAGCCCGATCAAATGGGGTCGAAGAAGCCGAAGTCCAGGTACCAATCACAGACGAGCGACGACGCCATACGAGTGAGGCCATACGGACATCATAACTCGGCATCTGCCCTGCTGGGCAAGACCCCAGGACTGTGCATCGTGGCGTTGGTCCTCCTCATCCGAAACGAGTTTTTCAGGGTTCAATGTTACTAAGTTCAATTAAAAGCAGTCAGTTAAACCAAAGAATGATCTGACAGGTGGACGTGACGTCATATCGTTCTTTGGTTTAAAAAGATTTGTAAGTTCATGCGAATGTTGTATTAAAATGTGTACATCAATATGTGACAGGAGAGTGAGTTTTTCAAAACATTTCGTCCGAGGGCGAAGACCTGATTATCACTACAATCAGTACTATCGCAATCACTATCGTCATGACCATGAGCTTCCTCCTCTTGAACACGTCCTTCACCCCATTGGCACACATCTGGCCGCAAGAAGGCTTGACAGGTACGTCCTCCATGTCCTGGTGAGACAAAGACAATGCAATCAGCGTAAGGTACAGACAACTTATGCCGGACATACCTGTTGAGGATGATGGTTTCCTTTTGTGGTTGGTCCTGTAATCATCGGTATCCTTTGCTCTTCGTCGTTTGAGCCCATGACGATGACTTGTAGGGGTGGGTCAGTGCTGGAACAGCAGATAATAAAGATGGTTATTACACGCTCTAACAGGAAGACTTCCAGGAGTACAGTAGCAGCCACGGCATGTCTTGGAGGTGAAAGTGACATACCTGGCTGCCCTCTTCATGTCTTCCAAATGACTCAGTATGCACTCAGTCACCTCGGCGTCTGTCGATACTTGAACTGCCGTCTTCCCATTGTTGTCTCCCACTTCGCAACCAGCTCCAGATTCCAGGAGGGACCGGACCACCTCCAGGTGTCCGTACTTTGCAGCAAGATGCAAGGGCGTCTCTCCGTCGTTGGTCTGTCCATCGACATCAGCTCCTGATTGAACTAGAAGGTAGCACACGTCCTGGTATCCACCCTTGGCAGCCTCATGCAACGCCGCGCGTCCGTGGCTATCCCGCGCGTCCGGATCGCCCCCATTTTGTAACAGCACTTCGCACACCAAAATGGCTCCAGTACCAGCCGCAACGCTCAGTGCAGTTGACCCTATACGACATCGTTCATTCACATCAACTCCTAAGTTCAACAGCTCCTTAGTCCGTTTCAGGTTGCCCGTTTTAGCAGCGACATGGAGATCGTTCACTCGTGTCTCATCCATCGTTAGACTGTCCAAATAACCGTGATTCGGACCTTATCATCGGTATGGTTCTCATATCGCATGAACTCTCGGACTTTGATAGGAGGTTATAGTGTGAAGCAGGCGTTGGGAGCACATGTTCGAATCATGTCGACTGCGCAACATTCAAAAAAAAAAATTATGAACTTAAATAAGCTGTAAAATGTAATTAATCAACAATCTGCACATTGGTGTAGGTCGAGTTCCAACAAAGTTATCACAGATAGTTTTTACCCTTGAAAGACTTGGATCAACAGCTGATACGTTGCAACACGATAAAACGCTGTTTATACACACGCATCATTCTCTTATCAGACAAGTTGGAGTGCAATGACTACAGACGTACGAGGCCGCAAAAGTGGCTCGAAATTTTACAACAAAAAATCGTGTCTCGAGGTGTCACGGTGGCATCTATTACAAGATCCTTCGAAGACAAAGACCATACCGGACACCCCAAGACAGACGAGCCAAAGGTAGAAAACGTTCACCAACTTGTTCATGCTCAGTGCGCTCGTTACATCAGCATGTCCCTTGTAGGCCATAGTCTTATAGTAATTGCGCAAGAAGTTCCGGTGGTTCACTGCCGATTCCATCTGCTGGTATATATGTCCCTCAAACGTCCGTTGCAAGTCCCTGTCCTGTCCCACAAACTGGATGCTGTCCCGTCCGTAACTGGCGCCCATGTAGGCGTTCAAAGCCTTCTCAGGCCAGAACGACGTTGTGGGTTGTCCTTTAGAGTCCAGGAAATAATCACGCTCCTTATTGTACAGAAAGTTAATCAAAAAGCAGGCGAAATCGTCATGTTGTGTCCGATCCATACATCCTCGTCTGGTAGGTGTGATTATACCTTTCTTCAACACATTGTGGTACAACGGATTGTCGAAGTTTTCTATCAGTAACGAACAGGCTATGGACATCATCAAGGTACCACCCCACTTCATACCGGAGTAGTACAGCTCCTTGACTGTATGAGGAAGAACTTCAGGAGCTGGAGTGGTGATGAACTGCACCAGTTTGGTCCTGTATCCGCATACTACAATCAACGAAAAGAGAGACACAAGTCCTCTAAAAGCAAGGGCAGAGTTGGGGTACACAGATAGGACCGGTTGGTCGATCAGTTCGCGCATCAGGTCCGTCATGTTGGAGCACACTGAGCCCATACCGGATAGCCAGTACAGTACACAGGACGAGACAACGATGGACACGAACAGGGCTGTCCACATACCGACAGTGTACGGTTGGACAATCACGTACCATTTGGTATCCGGTCTGGGTGTACGGGTGACAAACCCTCCGTGCATGTACATGACCGGGTATGTCAGCATGACTGCTCTTGAACTCACATCCGTGTACAGTATGAGAGAAGATATGTCCACATCACGAGACACAATACCTCGAGTGATACCGGCCAGACTTCCGTTGGGATACAGTTCGGTTGTGCTCAACGCAGCGGCTGTCACAACCAGAGTGATGTTGAACAATTTGGCACTGTACAACATCGCTTCCTCTTCGTACGTCATATGTCCGTCGTTCATCTTCCGGTTCTTAACGTCCTCCATATCCACGTTGTCCAGGTACGCCATGACCATCCGCTGACCATTCATGTCACGTGGAGGCTCAGCAAAGAGTCCATCTTCAGTAGGCTGGTTCAACGAAGTGTGTCCATCATTGCAGTAGTAGCAAACACTATGAAAGATCAACTGTCCAGTAGTGTGATCATATCTTGTCAGCAGCTTCATCCTGATTCCTTGAACCGGATCACGGAGTAACAACTGTTCAGGGTTGTCATGTCCATGGACATGGATCATGACAGGATCGTGCATGTTTCTGAACCTAAAGTGTGCTGCAGTGTGCATGATCAGTTCAGGTACACCGGACATGTTTCTGGATAATATCAGGTTGAAAGCGCAGGATCCTCCAGTAGTGGGGGCTCTTAGCGAGATGAAGGGGACAAGTTGGACAAAAGCACCAAACTTTGCATGGAGTTTTGTTTGGTCCTATGCTAATAGTTTTTGGT
>KZ538709.1:0-12730 GCA_000934665.2 Catajapyx aquilonaris
AATCGCTGTGAACTTTGGATATGTTATTCTCCACATTTTTCTGAACAAATGGTGAAAAGTTCATCTCTATTGCAGTTTATTTGGGGGTTATGGGGCCATTTTTCGTATCTTTCCTGCACTAGTGTCACATAGGTACTTTTTGCGTTGTCCCGGACGAAGCAAGCGTCGGACACTCCGGGACTTTTACGTACTGTTTGAGAACATCATGAAGGACAACTGTACCAAAAATTAGCTTTCTCCCTCAAATTTCCAGGTTAAAACCTATCTTGACTGGACTACAGGTGGATTATTTGACAAGGGGAAAAAAATCTTGTGACACATTCTGTTGTGCAAAAAAATTGCAATAAAATGACTTAGGTACTTTTACCTGTTCAAATGACAAAATGTAGGTAATTATACTACATGAATCCATTATTTTCAGGCCAAAATACTACATTTCACAATGTTGACTTTACTATATCAAATGGCAACATACAGTCATGCCAGTTGCATCATTACATACCAATTACCCAATCATTGTTGCATAAAACTGACAGTTCCGGACTTCTGCTGGACAATAGGCTAACAGCTGCTTGACATCATTACTTTTAGTTGGTTTCAAAGGCTTGAAACCCTCCTCTGCCTTCAAACTTTTGTTGTAATTGATAAGACTTGAGAGTCCTACTCCTCGTTTCAATATGACTGCCACATCTGTGTATGGACCAGTCATTGTAGGTCTTGACACTGGCCTTTTACCCTTGGGGAAATGGATGCTTCTAATTTTCTGCAATCCTGGCATGGTAGGCAATAGTAGGTCATCCAGGACTTCCTTATGATTCTCCACTGAAACCACTGTGTGTGTGTCTTTCTGTAGGTTTGATATCAGTGGATGTTTGACATAGCGTACCTGAAACTTTGAAGGCTTTTGCCTAGATTCTTCAATGACCTCTATCCAATCTTCGGGGGTGTAGACTTTATCTTTCTTTCGCCGCCTTTTTTCCACAAGGGCAAAGTCTGCATCGCAAGGTAGACGACTGTGCCCAGGAATAGGGTAATGAACAGTTGCAGAATGTAGTTTCAGCCTATTTACAATAGAATGCAGGAAACCAAAAAAGTACCTGTTCTTATTATGTGCAGCAGCACAGTTGTCTGCAAAAATGACTACATGTTTCATGTCTGGATTTTCACCCACTTTCTCTGAAATATAATTTTCTAAGCAAGATATGACTTGGTCAGGACCCTTTCCAGTGTAGTGTTCTGCCCATGTGTATACATGATAGCTTTATCATTTCCCATGTCTTGAATGTTGAAGACATTAAGCCATAACTGCATCTTGTAATATTCCACACTAACATTAGTTACTGGCAGTGGCAGGTTTTTTTGAAAATCCATATAGCAATTATAACACAGTATGTGTTATCAAGTTTTGCTTCTCTACGTGTGGTATAAAACGCCTCTCCTTTCCTGTGATGTATATGTCAAGCAGTTTTGTCACTTCTCCCAAATGGGCTTTAGCATTTGATGTTGACGTGATTGTCCTCTCTGTGTCACGAATATCAACTGCCAACTTTTCACAAGTGGCACATATGTCGCTTCGAGGAAACCCAAATTTGATGTTAAATTCATGATTGAATACATGACGGTAGAAGCGGTAGCTACACTTGAATCCACAGTTTTCTGCATTATAGTACATGCTGTGCATTTTTGAAATGTTCAGTTTCGCGTCTAAGTACCGCTTGTTACTTGCCTTGGCTCTGGAATAATGTGTGACTCACGTGCTTTAAAGCTAGAGATGTGTTGTGTCACCCTTTCTAACATGTCAGAAGATGTCTTATTTGGTGGTACTTTTGATCCTCTCTTATCTGTGTGCACCTCACCACCAGTCCTTGTACCTTCTTGCGTAGGCGTGCATCCGTGATACAATGAAGTGCACAAAATGACTTCTTGCACACTGTGGTGGATATGTTGTTGACAGTAACAATGTACTTGTATGAGCACGTCTTGGGTTGTCTTCTTTTTTCCTCAGGGACATCCCGCTTCCGCCTCTGTTTCACCTTTAAAGGGACACTCCACTCAAAATACAAGTTGATCTGTAAAAATCAGGCAAAAAATCCTGATTCCGGTGGTGCCATCCGTTTTTTTCTACGGCGAACGGTAACCCGAGAAATAAATGGCAAAGTAGGCCGCCTGCAAACCCCCTCCCCCTCCGCGGTCTTGGCGACACTCCCCCGGCCACTTGGCGACGTTGGATAGTAGCGCCGCCCTTCCCAACGGCGACTTGGATAAGTTGCCTGCGGGTATGGGGATCCGTGGGGATCTGGTTGTGTCCGAAGCCAACTTCCCCTAGTGCCCGTTGGGAAGGGCGGCGCTCTATCCAACGTCGCCTAACTTGGCCAGGTGGCCAGGCGGCGCCACTCTCGAACACTCCTCGAATTTTTTCCTACTTTCGTCTCTTCCCCTGACATTACCGTTCGTCTCAGAGATAAACGGATGGTATCACCGGAATCAGGATTTTTTGCCTGATTTTTACAGATCAACTTGTATTTTGAGTGGAGTGTCCCTTTAAAGATATATAGGTAATGAAAAATATTTCAGACTAGTCACAGGAAGTTATCTTGGATACAACAGCATTATTTTTTTGCAGTACCAGAAGCATGACCTTCTCATTCTCAATTGCAGTGTAGGCCTACCTACCTCATGTAACTGCAAGCATCCCTGTAGGTAGACGTTTTGTTTCACATGGTCGCCAATGTCATTGAAACGTTGCAGTACTGCTCCTCGTTCTTCAAGTGAAAATTTCTAGGAGCAATGACACCGACACATTGGTAGTTCCTGGAGTGTCCTAGCAACTACAGGTGTTTTTCTAGGCTTTTTTTGGGACGTAAAACTGACGTGAGAGTTGCGCATTTATAGTGTCAGTGTGTCTATATTATTCACGCATACACAAACCAACTCTCTTATGCTGCACTGTTTGTTCATTGGTTTGTTGGTTGGTTGGTTTGGAAGGGTTACCCAGCTCTAGCCTTGGCAGCCGGGGGTAGGAGAGGAAGGTGTGGGATTGCAAGGTAGAGGGGTGAGCAGGGTGGGGGAGAGGAGGGCTGGACCCGGCTGTACTGCAATGCCGGGTCCAACCCAGGGACGGGGGTGGGATATTCTCCCAAGCACCCCGTCCGACCACTCGATGTTTGTTCAGAGGCAGAGAGGCCTAATATTACCTTTGGGTTTGAGTGTCTTCCGGACATTTTCCTTCCAATTTCTCTCTTCTCGTAGCCGTTTTTGACCACGCGCACGCGGGCCATCTCTTGTCGTCCTATTTAAGTCCATGCCAGCCTCGCAGGTCCCTTTGCATCACACTTTTAGGGCCTTCGGCGCCTTACTCTGTCAGAGTAAGGCAGCCGTCCGACAGCAGGCCGATGGACGCCGCCATTTTGTCACGTGCTCCGAAATTGCCGCCTCATTGGCTGCTTCTGACTTGGGTGCTTCTTCCTGCTCAATAATAATTTTTCCACTTTTGCAAGGAGGTGGGAACTTGACTTAGGCATTTTTCTCGACAATTTTAATTTCAGCATAAAATTCCGCAGTACAAGCTTGTTGTCTTCCGCCCGTTACTTAATTTGCCCACTTTACGGACTTAGGTACTTTTACCGTTCAACGCTTAGGCTGTTAAGGCGGGTTCACACTAGCTGACGGGAGCACACGAAACGAACGGAACGGTATGACGGAACGAACGGAAAGAGGGGAAAGGTGTTCAGACACAAAAGCGAGTGGCGTGGCTTTAGCCTCCGTATCCCGCAGCGCATGCGCTGTGCTTGAATTCTCGGGGAGGAAGCCGGATCTCCCTCGGGCTCTCCCTCTCTTCGGACCGGTATCATACCCTTCTCTTCTCCCATCTCCCGAGGCCCGCTCCCCCTGGGTCTCGACTCCCGACTGATGTCCTTCGTCCTGTCCCCGCCAGAGGCGCTGCCGGCTTTCCCTTTCACTTTCGATCGCCACACCCCTGCCGCTTTCCTGGCTCTTCCATTGGTGGATAGGTCCGTAAGCCTACGTATTCCGTATTCCGTGTCCGTCAGAAGTTCATTTCTCCCGTATTTTCCGTTTCGCAATCCCTTTCACTTTTCGTCATCCTCAAGTGGGCTCTGATTGGTCCACTCTTTCGGATCGTTCTTTTCGTATGCTCCCGTCAGCTAGTGTGAACCCACCTTGAGTATTTGGTTCTATCAATAATACTTTGGTTTCTATCAAACGTTGAAAGTGTATATTTCTTTTATAGTAACCCTGTATAGTATTTATAATACTGATGTCACAAGCCTATCGTTAATAGTTGCATTACCCCACTAATAACATGGACAAGTATCTTATTCAGACTGCCAAATGCCTGCAGTCTGGAACACGGCACAATCCGTAAATTCATTTTTTCCATTTATCGCCGCAGACGGGTAGGTTGTAATGGCTCCACAAGTAGAGGCCCAAACTGCCTAACAGGTCATAATTATATCATGATTGAAGCTCCTTTTTTTATATAAATAATTGATAATCATAATCATCATTAAAATGTGGTGCATCCACATTGTGCTCAAATTACTTCTCCCTGTGTAGTGTATGTGTATATTAATACAATAATTGCACATGAAAAATAGCCTAAGGTTGAGTTTAAAAACAGGCTCTCCCCTTGCATGACATTCCGCATAGTTGAGCATCCTGTGGCTACTTTAGACAGACATTCTGGAATTTTAAAGGCAGATAGGCTACAATTTGTGCGAAAATTGAAGTGTTTCAGTTAAAAGCAGATAGTAGGCCTATATAATATAAGTACGGCAAAGAAAGTGACGTCCGTATAGTTGTATAAAACTTTGTGCAATTTTACTGCAGGACAAACTTTGTGCTGCCAAAAATATTGAGACGCAGCAGTATTAGAGCTTTGGAATAACCATCATCTCCTACCTAAAGCACGGCGCGAGAAACTGTCGTAAAGGGGCCACAGATTTGTGGGACCCTCAGTATATTCGCAATCAATTACAAAGTTACGCTTACGTGCTTTAACGCCAAAATTGCACTGTAAAGGTCATATAGGCACTACTGGTTACTCATTTCTAAAGTGACCTAAATCTCAAAATTGTATTCTGGTCACAAAATTAATAAGGCATTACTTACCCGCAACCTGCTTTTGCGTGATGAATCGATTGGCACATATGAAATCATTAAATTATACGAAAAATTCTGACCGTGTCAATTAAAGCGTTAAGGATCTAATTCCGAACTACTGTCACGTCTAATTTTAACGCTACTCCCTGTAATAACAAGATATACGGTATGCTCTGTGTTGCCGCCGGGTTTGAATATTGCTCTTCAGCTATGTCAACAACAAGCCATTTTCCAAACTATCTGCATAGTAAGTGTCACATTTTCATACATAATATAGAATATCATGCTTAATGATGTTTCGAAAATAACGTCCTTCCATCGATAGGGATCCAGTTCATGCAAAGAGATCTGAGGGGTTAAGTCCTGGAATCCTCTGTTAAAATACATACAACAAGGCCAATATTATGATAATTAGTCAATAATCGGCCATTGTCCTACATGATAACAGCGGATGGACCCACTAAAACCAGTTGCAACCCAAACATAGCTATATCAACATAGCCCAAAAGCTCTTTCACAATGTATCAGAATATCAACCGAACGCTCAAGGCATGAAAACCAATGAAAACATTCAATATACACCCCCTACCTAAAAATAACCTGTGGTATCATATACCAGGATTATGCATTTCCAGTAATAATTTCTCTGTTGTATGTGTGCACCCATCACTCATGTATGCAATATCCGCTTGCAAAATTTTCATTTCATTTTCGCACAGGATTTATCATTGTAGCGGCTTGTGTTATGACATTCGAAGCTCGAGACAGTGCTGCCAAAGTAGTTCCCGCCAGATTCATCACAAAAGGACCAGGTCGTGCTGCCAGTACAAGAGGCTTACCACTTCCCTACAGGTCATCAAAGCAGGTAATCTCACCCAACTTATACACTAGCTCTGAAAACCCACACCATATACCGCAACGCAAGTCCCTTGGTTTCCTCCCAGCTCCACTCCAACCGCGAATAGTTATTTCAACCCACTGCAATTGCGTACTTGTAAATTGGTGCCTGGTTAAAGTGTGCGTTGGATGCTTTGGATTGGTACTGACTCGTAGCCGTTTCATCCAGGCAGCCTTCTTCCTAATAGCTTTCTTTCGAAATTATTGACTCGCGAAGGCAGAGAGAAGCTCAAAGGCTGTGCTTTGCAAGGATTCTCCAGTTGAGCCGCTTAATACAGTAGTCCACCTTTTCGGAACGGCTAGCTCTAGCTTCCCATTGCCTCTTTTGCAGGCTACAGTGCGATGAAAGCGACTTTCAACCAGTCTCATCTTGCCGCAGAATTTCATCTGTAAATAATTGGACCCATTTCAAAGGCCCTTTGTAGGATTCTGGACAGCGTCAATATTCATTCCGATGTTCATAGCGTTGTTGCTGGTTGCTTGCGGTAATAATCAGTCAAAAGGTGTTTGCAAAATATGAAAAGTGTCGACATGTTATACTGCAATGTGAGGGTGAAAGCCAACTCGCATGGTTTATGCGGATGAAAAATGTAGGGGGGGGGGGGGGGGAGCTTAAACATGAGTGAATAATGANAGCTATGTAGGTGTGGAGTAATCATATATTATGTCAGCGAAAGTCTCAGAAGCGGCTTTTCCAACTGGTATTTTTGCCACTAGAATACCAGATCATAACCAGACCAATTCTGCTCTTTTGGAATAGCGTCAGAAGTACTATCATGCTGTGACATATTTTTCGGTGAGGAGATTGTCACAATCTCCTCACCGCAAAATGCACAATCTCCTCACCGCAAAATGTCGCAGCATGATTCCCGAATCATTTTTCGCTTTATAAATTCGCGTGATATTGCAACGTAATTACATTGCTGTAAGCTGTATATAACTTTGTATAATATTTTATAGGAATGTGATATGCTTAAATACTAATTAATGCCAATTAGGATTCAAACTCACAGGCTATATACAGCACCAGTACCTAATTTGTCTTTTTCACATGCTGTCGCAGCCAGTTGGTCCATAATGATTAATTAGTGTAAAACTAATAACTGGACTAATATTGTAGTGAAATATTTAATACACCAGAGTTTACAGCACACAATACAGAATTAGCAGACAGCGCGCGGAACTTTTATTCGGCAATAATACAATCATATTCGGCACTATAGAGGTAAATTAGATGTCATCAGTTAATGTAATTTGTAATTTGTAGAATTGGGAATAATAACTTCATCGCTTCATCGCCTTCATCGCTGACTACCCCTCATAGGGAAATGTCGTGATGTTGTTGTTGTTGTTGTTGTTGTTGTTGTTGTTGGGAATAATAACTTAAAATAGGCCATACTTTCGTTTACGAAAAAACAGAAAAATACTAAAGCCATGCTTTAAAATTATTGATTCATAACAACCGCATTATTGTGATGCTGCATAGTTGTGCTACATGTGTACACTACATCCAATCAATTGCCAATTATGTGTATTTACTATTCAACAGCAAATCTGTTGAAAGTAACATTTTACAGCGAGATACTGGTTTACATTACAGTATGCCGTACTACTGATCCTTAGCGGCAAATCATTTTGTGAAGGATAAGGGGAAAAAAAAAGGAAATGTTACGCCAGCCTTAAAAAATCACTTCAGTAATTGCATTTGGAGTTTCATTTCTTAAGTGGAACGATTTCAATCATTAAAATTTAACGCAGAATAAGGGACTAATGGAATTGGTTGCTTTATGCTGCACCTTTTGTAAAACTGTACTGTAGGTATACAACGTATGTCATCCGGAAAAGATAAGTCTAGAAAGCAATAGCCTGTGGGTTGGAAATCTAAATTAATTTTAAAGGCAGATATACTCAATACTCAAGGGATTCCTTCATAGAAACCCGTCCATGAAAATGTCCAACAAAGGGGCTATATTTAAAATTAAACTTAATTAAATTTAACGCAGTCAAAGTTCATAAAAGGATTTGCAAAATACCCCGTAACAAATAATATACGGCTTCAAGGATTGCAACCATGCATTATTTTTGGTACAGTTAGAAGAACTTGGAAGTTAAAGGTCTGTCTAATTTGTAAGTTGACTCTTTCCTTGTTTCTTATCAACTTACGGCAACGTCATTAAATCTCACGGGGAACTAGCCTTGTTTACAGCAGCCAATCAGATACGACGTTGCCTCCCCAAGGAGGAACTTGACATGGTCGATGAGGAAAAAGGGGAAATGGGGTCAACTGCAGTAAAATTGAGTTAAATACTGTAGCTAACAATTTCCATCACGAGGCCTACATGATTGTATTCTGAGTATGTGCCATTTAACAAGAATGAGATGTGCGCCAAAAAAATAATTCTCATTATAAGAGATCATTAATAAATTGGCTGTTGTGTAGCTGTATAAATTGAAGGTACGAATACGAGTTCAAAGTCCGAGTCTTGGAATGATCTCGAAGGATCTGTTAGGGTCACATCGGATAAACGATTCGATCTAGTTTCGTCTAGTTTCTATAGGTCAGTAGGGCTACTGTGTACTCCCCCTGAGGTACTATTAACAGCAAGATCATCATCACTTTTGATATTTCTTAACTTCGTAAAAATTCTTGGGACCTACACCAACAAACGACGGTCATAATAATAATAATAATAATAATAATAATAATAATAATAATAATAATAATAATAATAATAATAATAATAATAATAATAATACCTTTTGTGTTGATGAGCAGTATACATTTCCGAATTATAGTTGATTACCTTAGTTTTTCACTCTTCTACGGGGTCATGCGGTTTATAGGACAACTGCGGATGCCTACTCACCTGCCTGTCACGTTTGTCACATTATCTCGTTTCCATTTGTCAGGGAATGGGGCTGCTTAGAGCAGGTCTGTCCCGCATACGAAGCTCTTTAAATGCTATTTCAGGGGAATGCTTAACCACGGTATACGGTGTTCCTGTAGAGCGCATTTTCAAAAATTTGAAATCAACACTGCGTTGTAAAAACTACGCCTCACTTGTCACAATTTTAGGTCAATCAGAGTTAACTAGTTTGCATGTGTAGTCATGTACAGTACATGTATTCCAGTGCATCAACACATTGCTCGCTTTACGAGTACTGTACTACAGGTGACTACAGAGCTATGGAATTATTCTACTTTTGCTTCATTCCTATGAAGTAGAGAGTAGATTATTTCGCAATATCCTGAAGTTGACTGATTTTTTATTATGTAAACTTGAGTTACGCGAGAGGCTCTCTACTCTTTGAGAGTACTGTTGCTATATTCCTGTGGGGTCAGCACGTATGAATATTTCAGTCATCCTCCTCTTTGTCGCAATTTCAAGACAAGTGGCTAAGTAGATTGAACTCTCGGCAGAGCGAAAGGGAGCCAGCATTGTCGCAGTCTACTGTACTAGTGTAAATACTGCATTCTCAAAATGACTACGCATAAGTCTAACGCAGTTATTGGCTGCCTTTGACTATCCAATTAGTCTTTCGCGAGTAAGACGTTTTTGTATTCCGACCTACACTCCTGAAATTCCTTGATTTTAAAAGCTTTTTGTGAAATATTAACTCGCGGACTATAGCTGAAGTTCAAAAGGTCGTTTAGCTCTGGCTTTGGCGTGGAAGCATGTTAACGTGACCCACTTACACAATAAAATTAGGACAATTTTTCTTTATTAGTGATACACTATGCGAAGATTGCATTACGTTTTTATGGACTACATTAGCTCGCTGCAAATGTTTCATTATGAACGTGCTCAAGATTTTTACGGATTTTTAAAACTGCCTCTACCTTAAATTATAAATTGTGTTCTGCACATGCTGTGACAACGCCACTTCTCCCAAAGGAAGTAATCTTCCAAACCGATAATTAGGGGGAAACCGAGGTCGGTTTGAAAATAGAGTCTCTGATGCCGCCACAAGCAAATTCATATCATGCATTTTGTACTATGGGCGCCAAAAAAATTGACCGGAGTTGATGGGGTATATGGCGCTATATACCCATCAACTCCGGTCAATTCTTTTGGCGCCCATAGTACAACACATAAAAACGACAATCTGAATAAGAATTAATACTGTCCGAATAGTACTGTCCAGCTTATTTTAAAATTGGGACTTCCTGCCTTCCTACGCCAAAGTACTAATACGGTGCTACAGGTGAGAATGTAAGTACTGTAAATTGCACTCCTGTTCCTCAGAGTAGTGCCGAAGTACGAAGCACGAGCAGCCAGACGTATTGGGACTCACTATTGGCGCAATCGAACACTCCGCCCATGTGTACATCTCCGGGAAGCCACGAGCTGCAGAGACGAGCCATCACCACGGCCTTCCTGCAGTTTTCCCGTACACTACAGTCCTCAATGGACTCCGGAAGTGGTCATCTGACCCACTCAGAGCGTCAGTTGCACAAGTGCCCGTCGGCGCCCAACGTGGCCCAGGCCTTCCCCATACCACTAGAGGCCTCTGGGTTGCCGCACCATAACCACCATCATCACCGGCCCCACTACCACCAAAACCCAGCCATCAACAAGCAAAATCAGCCGTCACCGAAGCGTCTTCTTCTACTGCAATCAGCTTCTGGAGCGAGGAGCAGAGAGCGATTCATGCTGACACGTCAGGTATGTTCGTTGGCTGTCCATACTATCGCTAATTATCAAAAGAGATGGTCTTCCGTTGCAGGCGATGTCAGTCGACGCCTATGCCATCCAGACCGATTCTGATCTGGAAGGCTGGCGTCGTGGCGCCTCTGGCTCCTCCTGCTCGGCAGAAGCAGCAGCTGAAGAAGAGCGTCTTCCTTTAGGTGCCAGTGCTGCAGGTGTTAACTCTGGATCAGAAGATTCAATGGCTATGGACTTGCATCTTCCAGATTGCTCGGTCACCATCAAGGTACGGGACGAGTCGCGGTCTCCTGGTCGTCGCAGAGCAGAGGTTACAGTAGAGACTGCTGAAAAAGCTCCTCTCTTGCATGGACAACCAAAAGAAGTGGCACCTAGAGCTAGCCCCAGCAGAGGGAGACATATGGCTCATCTTCGGTCTGAGACTTCTCGACGACATATGTTCACCAGGCAGAAGCCGGTGAATAGCCTCGACTCAGACAAGATGTCTGACGTTACCACGGAAGAGGGTGGGAAAGGCCTGGGTTAAGGATGTTCGACGGTTAGTTTGATGGCCTTCTATAGCACTTGTAGTGTCTTTGACGAAGGAGATACTGGTGAAGATTAGGTGATTGCCATCGAAACGGCTGACAGAAACTCTCTGTCTAAAGGTTTTCCGCCTAAGATGAATGGCTGTCCACTTGTATTTAAACTGTGGTAGTTAGGCCCAGTCACGTATTCTCATACAGGCCCAGACTTTTACAATTATTTATTGCCGTGACAGACGTATACTGGTGTTCGTAGAGTGTGGTCAGTCAAGTATAAATGGCGAGACCGGCAAATGCCAAATAATATGACAATATTACATTTATTATGACGTCGCAGAATGGAAAAATAACTTCCTAGCCAAAATAGTTACGAATTTGTAATTTGATGCTAACATTCAATATCAAGTCCCAATGTTGCCAAAAGGTAGTTCACTGTGAAGATACAATAGACCATCAGTCGTTATACTAATAGCTGTGATATACGTTGACATTAATTTTGCAAATGTTGGAATACACCCTACTTACGAAGTGGAATGTGCTTTCATGATAATTAATATCTCAGACTACCGTAACTTGCATTACGTTATTGTGCATTTACCTCCAAGAAATGCAAGCAGTATCCGCACACAATATCTCTCACAATGACTGCAATGTACTGGAGGTTGCAAGTAAGTACACAGCCGAAATGTCAATAGGGCACGGGATTCTCCAAACAAATCATTAATTATGCAACACAGAGAACTGCTGAAAAGGTATAGGTATAGAATTCCGCTAGTTAAAATTGCAGATTCGTTCACAAAACACAAAAAATTCACCGATCAGCAGAATGTACCCTTTTTGCAGAAACGCCCTTCATAAAGTCAAAAACAAATTAATTGTACTTTTTCTGCTTTATGATAAGCTAAAATAACGGTATATCCATGCGTCTCAGCAGCAAAGTTTTAAAAACCAGTGCAATACTTTACGCGAATATAACTGTAATCACCTTATCATTGCAAATCGCACTAAACCACGACGATAATCTTGTTAAAAAAAGATTTCAGCCTCAGAATTAAAACGTACGGTACTCTGCCACTGGGCGAATTATTATCTCTTATCGAGCCTTTGAAAAAACACTGTGGAACAACGCTGTCACAAAGCTCATGCAGCCTCACAACCAGGTTATCCATCAGAAATTTAAAACGTTCACCCATCCATTCCATATTGATCATCACTGAATGAATAGCACTCAATTGACCAATAGCGCTATTCAGCTCAACGCGGAGCATAAATACTATTACGAAGTAACAGACTCTACACACACTCCACGCCTGTATAGCACCAATTCCGAGCTTCGGTGATTTCCAGAAAATCCACACAAAAAAAAAACCACAAGCTTGTAGCCGCTTCGTGGATATGTGATTAAACGCTTCCAGTAAAAAATCGTTATACTCCGCTGCAAATAGCCTCAATATAGACTATACTATAATTGCATTCCGCGGACGTGCAAGAAGCATCCCGGAAGCAGGTAGGAGAAGGAAG